>JACJUY010000292.1:62975-88917 GCA_014220935.1 Platorchestia sp. MABIK
GTTCGTCCCTACCCTCACCTCGTGAACTGAATACCCGAACGTTGCATAATGACTAGCCTCACCTCGTAAGCTGGATACCCATACACCACAAAGTGATTACTTACACTGCATAATGACTACTCTCACCTCGTAAGCTGGATACCCATACACCACAAAGTGATTACTGACAATCCATAATGACTACCCTCACCTCGTAAACTGGATACCCATACACCACAAAGTGATTACTGACAATCCATAATGACCACCCTCACCTCGTAAATTGGATACCCGAGTGCTGTATTATGACGATAATTTTTGTTGGTTCAAATTGTAATTTACTTTCGTTGATTTTAATTCCTTCCGACGCCTTCCTAAATCTAAAATAAAAACAGGAAAATGACAGGATCACGCATTTATGGCGCTCATTCAAAATAGGTTCTCACGTAATTGCAGCTCTAACTCGCTATTTTATAGCTCTCACGGGCAGTGCCCCACACTAGGCTTTTGAAGATTTGGTAACACTTTCACTGTCGTAACAGTGATGACGCTTGCTGTGTGCACATCACGATAGAGGAAACAAGGTTGGTTCAAACCAGTCTTTTTTTCGTCGACTGTGTGGGTTTGTTGACGTCACGGCAACGAACCAATGGCAGCGCTCATATTACTTCTGGTAGCACTGCTACCCCCAAATCCGTCTCCACTATTGGCCTGACGATATGGCGTTTTGGTGACGTCATAAAGTTTGTTTGAAATAAAGCCTTTCTATTGGCTAGCCGAACAAGAAAAAGCGTATTTTCCCCCATAGAAATGACTCAACCTTGTTTCCTCTACCGTGGTGCGCATCGTTGTTGTAAGGTAGCAGCTATAGCTAACGCTAAGCCCTGAGCGCTTCTGGCTCAATGTTGGGGGGAGCATTGAAGTCGATACGACGATTTTAATTGGAATTTAGGAATTACCGCATGGCTGCAATCCAGCGCTGACTCACACAGACAAGCGCGTAAGCTGCTCAGTTACGTTCACGGTAGAGGAAACAGGTAGGTTCAAACCAATCTTTTTCCGTTGACGGTGTGGTTTTTCTGACGTCACGGTAACGAACCAATAGCAGCGCTCATTTTGCATCTGGTAGCACTGCTACCCCCAAATCTGGCTCTACTATTGGCCTAACGACATTGCGTTTTGGTGACGTCATAAAGTTTGCTTGAAATAAAGCCACTCTATTGGCTAGCCGAACAAGAGGAAACGTATTTTCTCCCATAAAAATGACCCCACCTTGTTCCCTCTACCGTGGTTACGCTGCATCTGTGCATTTACTCGAGTTTTATGGCATCATTGTATTTACTTGACATTAAACACTGGAAAATGATTGTGATTACTTTATTTTTTACCGTGATTGCTTCATAACAGTGAAAAGCGATTACGAATGCATTGTTTTTCACTATTATACATTCAAAATTGTGATAAGTGATTATGAATGCATTATTTTTCCCCAACATCCATTCAAAGAGCGTAAAGTGATCTTGAATGCATTATTTTTCACTATCATCTATTCAATATAGCGAAAAGGGCTTGTGAATGCATTTTTTCACTATCATACATTCAAAACAGTGAAAAATAATTATGAATTATATGTTTTTAATGTCCCTTATTCAAAATAGCGAAAAGTAATTGTGACTGCCTCACTTTTCCTACTGATTGCTTTTAATCCGTGAAAAGTGATAGTTTTTGTTGCATTTTCCGTATGTGTAATTATATTGGGGAGATCCATCTCATTTGCCTTTATCATACATTTCCAGCAACAAATGAGAAGCAGAATAACGAGGTAGTAACACTCGTCAGTAAGTGTAATAGGAGACTTAAGCGGCTCATAGACGATCAATTTTATTGTCAATGTACTTGACAATGATGAATATTGATAATTTAATTGATCGTCTGTGTGCTTGATTGACGACCGTCAATTAATTGACTTAGTGGGCAAACAAAAAAATTCATCAATATGTAGATTCAATGATATTGACAATTAAATTGATCGTCTATGGGCCTCATAAAACTCACTACGGGGAATTACCTTTAACGCAAACATTGGCTTGATGCTAAGTATAGTCGAACAGAAGTGACGTAGTCATTACAACAGCTAGATGGCATCAATTATGTATCAACCATAACTATTGTTTTTAATGGGAGTTTGGCAATCTCATGAATTCTTTTTCCTCCCGAAGAATATTGAATCAAAATCATTCCGCTTACTATTTCCAGTATTATGCTTGCATTTGGGAAGTTTCCATTGCCAAACTTGGCAGAATTCGGATCGCGTAACTTCCCAAAATATCTATATTAATAACATTCTGCTTGTTCCTTCCCTAGTTCCTTAGTTAGTACGTCCGTTACGCTTTCGTCCGAATTTGCAGTATCATGGATACCGAGTTCCTCAGTGTAACATTAAAAGATCGCCTTTACATGCATTGATTTGTTTGACATTTTATCAGGATAGGTTCGGTTAGGATAGGTTAGGATATGTTAGGATAGGTTAGAATACGTTAGAATAGGATAGGTTAGGATATGTTAAGTTAGGTTAGCATAAGTTAGGCAATGTTGACGCATTTTTTTCACGGGTCCACTTAGCTTCAAGAGGACATTGTGCGTGGAATTTCCACTTGTCCTCCTAATATTAATAATTTTACTCATGCTTTGTCCGTCCGTACGTGCGTCTGTGATTTTGTCAGTCAGTACGTTACGCTTTGAGTTTCTAGCGGTATCACAGTTTTTGAAGACAGTGGTGAGGTAACTGCCGATGGTTGATTAGCTGTAGGTAGGTAAATTCTAGATTTGAAGGTGGGTAAATTCTAGAATTGTAGGTAGGTGAATTCTAGAATTGTAGGTAAGTAATAAATTCTAGAATTGTAGATGGTAAATTCTAGAATTGTAGGTAGGTAAATTATAGAATTGTAGGTAGGCAAATTCAAGAATTGTAGGTAGGTAAATTCTAGAATTGTAGATGGTAATTCTAGAATTGTAAGTAGGTAAATTCTAAAATTGTGGGTAGGAAAATTCTAGAATTGTGGGTAGGCAAATTCTAGAATTGAAGGCTAATTCTAAATGTGTGGTTGGGTTAGGACACCTCAGTTTAGCTGGGGATCAGTTAATATAGGTTTGGTTAGGATATGTTATAATGGGATAGGATAGGGTATAATGAGCTTTTCACAATTATTCAGACATCCACAACTAACTTCAACCTACCGTATAACTAACTAAAACCAAGTTATTCCTAACATTAGGGGAGTAATAGAGAGGTTCGATATTTCGGCATTAACAAATATTTTATTATTTGGCTACGATGTATTCCCTATGTACAATGTCAAGAAAATAATGAATTCTTTTGCATTCACAATATTAAATGCCGTAACTTTCACACGGCCCAGCTTCGAACACTTTCCCGAATTATTATCTGTATGGAGTTTCACTGTATTCCTACTTTAGTAGTAAATTAAGCTACATGTTACTAATTTTTCGAAAACCTTTCTCTTCAATACGAATTCTCAAGAAAGACGTTTCCAAGCTACGCTGAAGAAGGCTCAGGTACAAAGACAGACTGAAGGAGGATCGGAGAACAGATGTGACAAAAAGAAAAAGTGCAAGACAATGATAAAGACGAGCGGACGTTAACAAAGAGGTATTGCAGTGAAACAAAATCAAACATCGAAGTTGAGTACCGAGAATTGGCATGACAGAAGATGAACGTCAATGACATCTTGAAGAATATCGTCTGATATAAGAGGAAAGAAGAACAAACGTACATCAACAGCAGACAGAAAACAACATCAGAGCAAACGGTGATGAACAAGATTTTGCTGACTGGTTTTGATGAAACTCTATGAATTAAAGACTACAACAGCAGCGACGGTGATTTTGAAATAAGGAATGAGTAATGCATGCAGGACTCCTTTTTGTATGCAGGACTCCCACATGCAACATTGGTTTACAACACGTAGACTTGTAGTAAATTTGTAGAAAAATATCCTAGTGAATTATTTAGACTTAGAGTAAATCCGTAGAAGGATATCCGAGTGAATTATAGACTTATAGTAAGCCGTAGAAGGATATCCGAGTGAATCCACTCCCTGTACACCTAAAGTAACGTGAATATGTTGATTCTAAAGGACAACACAGTTTATAGACTTATCATTTATTAATTTTCTATCAGTCAAAAGGAGAGGGGAGTCACACTGCCTACAATTAAGGACGTAGACTCCTTCTCACTGAATACAAAAGTCTTACAAGCACTTCCCTATGAGTGAGAGTCACATGTGTGTACCTTAATAATGATAACTAAATTATCGTTGATGAACCATTATGTGTGGATTTCCGGTTGAATTTGTGAAAGCACACGCGCCTTCCAGGATGAAGCCCAAAACTCCAATTTAAGCCACAATCGTTAACAGTGCTAGAGTTTTACGAGCATTTAGTATTATTTAGGTGCTGTAAACTGCGAGTGCGTCCTTGCCACCTATTGCCTGCGACTTGAATATTCTTTAGGTAAATGCTTTGCGTTACATCCGTAGACTTGAAAGAAAGTGAAAACACAATGTCGCTTTTGCTCTTGAACAGTTTTCTATTTAGCTCCTCAGAAGATCATCAATTCAAATTGTCTATGTGCCCTGTATAGTTGAGACACCCGTCAAATATCTGCCTGGTAAATGACTCTTCATTGTTGAGACACTGTCAAATATCTGCCTGGTAAATGACCCTGTATAGTTGAGACACCCGTCAAATATCTGCCTGGTAAATGACCCTGTATAGTTAAGACACCCGTCAAATATCTGCCTGGTAAATGACCCTGTATAGTTGAGACACCCGTCAAATATCTGCCAGGTAAATGACCATGTATTGTTGAGACACCTGTCAAATGTCTACCAGGTAGATGACCCTGTATTGTTGAGACACCTGTCAAATATCTGCCTTGCAATTGGCCCTGTATTGTTGAATCATTCCATACAAATACTTAAGGGAGGGTCCACTCTGCCTCTGTAGATATGATACGAGTCGAGTGTGCCAGCGTCCCAGCAGCCTTTGATCTGCGATCCCAAACACTGGATCCTCTTGCAATCTGTCCTGGTGTTTACCTTGCAATCGCTCACCTGAGCAAAGGCTATCTACATCTTTGAGGTGGATATTTGCTGCTTTACCAGTTCCTCTGTGTCTGTTTTAAAAAGCTGCTCTTTTATGGTTGAAGTTCTTTGTCTTGAATGAGCGTTGCTGCTACCCAGTCAGTGTTTTCCAGCGCGTGTGTTTGAGACTACCCAGACATTGCGTAGTGATGGAAAAATTTCTCGCCATCTAGCTATTTGGCTTGGATATCTCGTAGGCTACAAAACAAAATTAGAAAAGCACAGTTTCTTGTTTGTTTGGTCTAGACACACCTACTCCCACTCTGTAAATTGAATATCTGAACAGTGCATAAAGAGTAAAAATTTGAACTTTTCAAATTACAATTTATATTTACTCCCTGAAATTCGTTCCGATGATATCCCAACACAAAAGTAGAGGACTCAAAATGTAAGACATTTTATTTAAATACAGTTTTCATGGATGTATTATATTTTTAACTCCAAAAATACCTTCATTTCTGATGGTGACTAAACACACACTCTCACGGCTACATCGATTCTTAAATAATTGATGCAGTTCTCTTCTTATATATAAGATGCTTGACTCCCCTTAAATTAAAGATGCAAGACTCTAATTAAATATAAGATGCATGACTCATCTTAAATAAATGATGCAAGACTCGACAATGATTGTTTAATTTTGGATTTGAAGTTTTCACCATTTTCCACAGGATAATTTTCATTTTTGCAATTATGCATTTTCTGATGTGAACCTTGGTCAAATAAAGCACACCATGCGAACCATGATGGGGAAAATTACGACAAACACGCGAGCGATGTGCTTTTATTCTAATTTCTGTGTTCATAGCATACTTTGTGACATGAAAAAGTGATAATATTGAACTAGAATCCTATATTATTGACAAAATGCTGGAAATGTTATAGCAGTATCTTTTATTTTGGAATTTTCAAGGTTCCTGCTGGCTAAATAAAATTCAAGCAGTGCTTAATCGCTAATAATTTTGGGAGAAGATGTGAGTTTTGCTTGAATTTCACCATAAATGCAACAAGATATTCTTCACTGAGACGGGGTGCCTGTAAACTGCAAGTTCGTCCTTTGTAACTATGCATTTTATCGTAACCATAAATGTGTGCTTTCTATCAATTTTTTTATACGTGAATGTTTTTAAGTTAAATGCTTTGTGTTATATCCGTAGACTTTTGGTGTAGTATAACTTTAGTTAAATGCTTTGTGTTATATCCGTAGACTTTAAGTAAAGTTTGACTTTAGTTAAATGCTTTGTGTTATATCCGTAGACTCGAGGTTAAGAATGACTTAAGTTAAATGCTTTGAGTTATATCCGTAGACTGGAAGTAAAGTATGACTTTAGTTAAATGCTTTGTGTTATATCCGTAGACTTTAAGTAAAGTTTGACTTTAGCTAAATGCTTTGTGTTATATCCGTAGACTTGAAGTAAAGTTTTACTTTAGTTAAATACTTTGTGTTATATCCGTAGACTTGAGGTAAAGAATGACTTTAGTTTAATGCTTTGTGTTATATCCGTAGACTTGAAGCACTGTGATAACTCTGTTAAATGCTTTGTGTCATATCTGTAGACTTCAAATAAGGGGAAAATATTTTACCGTTTATGCTCTTGAACAGCTTCTCATTGAGCGTTGATTAAATTTCTTCGGTCGTATTCTTTTGTTTTACTTTTTTTTTTGAGTTCCTAAGTTTTTGAGGTCTATTTCTTTACATAGTTCTTTCTCATCCTACCTTCACTGACAATAGTTCATAAATGACGTACAGCTGCTTGATAAAATTTCTTAAAAATTTCTGCTTAAACAATTTTTTTGTTACATGAAATTTTTCCCAGGGTCTACAAAATGTCGAAATGTCTCCTTCAGAAATATGATTTTCATTTAAATATTTTAGGCTGTCAAGACAGTGGTCTTAAGTTCCATGAACTGCTACTCATAAAAAAATTGCTTATTGATGTAATTTTAGAACAATTGAATCCTAACTCACTCCATTTCTATGCAGTGTGGAAGAAAACGTAGTGAAAACAGTTTTCAGCAGAATCTCATGTCAGCCTGCCATATTTTACAAAACACACAGATATTAATTAAAAAGCCCTAATTCAAACGTAAGATCATTCTCCTCTGCACACCAAAAGCATACATTATCTTAACTCAATAATTGACATATTTCCGATGAGAAGCCTTGTGAAGTGTATGTTAGAGCCGTTCTAAAGAGGGAGCGGGAGGCCTCAGAAAACATGTTTGCGGAAGCTCCCTAGAAGTTAAATAACTGTACAGAGTTGCACGGAGTTTGCGCTTAGAAGTTGCGGCAGCTCGCTGCAAGTGGCCGCAAGTTCTGAATAGTCACGGGCGCTGGGCTGTGACGTGCAGTGATCTCCAGCTGTTCAGAGCTGTGGTGAGGTTGTGCAGTGACCTCCAGCTGTTCAGAGCTGTGGTGAGGATGTGCAGTGACTTACAGCTGTTCAGGGCTGTGATGAGGATGTGCAGGGACTTACAGCTGTTCAGAGCTGTGGTGAGGATGTGCAGTGACCTCCAGCTGTACAGGGCTGTGGTGAGGATGTGCAGTGACTTACAGCTGTTCAGAGCTGTGGTGAGGATGTGCAGTGACCTCCAGCTGTTCAGAGCTGTGGTGAGGATGTGCAGTGACCTCCAGCTGTTCAGAGCTGTGGTGAGGATGTGCAGTGACCCATAGAGAAGGCATTCAGCTGTTCACAACTTGGCAACATCTCACTAATTGCAATTCTTTCCTGGTTTCTCAACTTTGCTGTGTTCTTTACCTTGCTGCATTCTTGGAGGGAATTTTGGGTGAGGGGGTGTGTCTGCCTGATGATGGAATGTTTCTTATTTAAATGTGCGGTGGTATATCCGTAGACTTAAAGGAAAGGGAACACGTTGAAGAGCGGTGAAAACAACGCAAGTCATAAACTTGTCATCACTTCCAAATTTTTCATTAATATAAGAATAAGCGCAAATTCTTCGAAATTAATGACTTTCATTTAAAAACATGGGATATAAAGTTTATTTTCACCATAGGCTCAGTGCTTGTTCCTGAGATATAGTGAGTCACATTAGTTCATCATTAAAATGATGTTTCGTATTTTGTTCATGAAGATCCCACTAGTACCTCACTTCAACTCAGAGAACGTGAGCTTCAAGCCTTACTACAATTTATATTTTAAAACTGAAATACTCAGTAGAAAAAATTCAATTTCTCCGATCGTTCACCATTTTGAAAGTAATTCAATAATATCTCGATATTTTTTCAAATGTTTCCTGAGCACGTGATGGTCTTACACAAGAAACTGACAAACGGCTCTCAATATACAATCACTTGGATAAATGTTTCAAGTGTTTTCGGAGCAGGTAATACACTCCCACAATAAACCAACAAACAGTTCTTTATGTACGATCGCTTGAATAAATTTACCTTTTTTGCATGGTAAAACTCTACGCTGTAATCTTTTGTAAAACTCTACCCTGGTAAAACTCTACACTGTACGTACAGTCTAGAGGACGGTTATAAGCAAATTCTCCCTTTTTTGAGGTTCAATTTTGATGCACCGAACCAAAACGCCTCTCCATGGACCACCTAAGGCCGGACTTTCAAGTAGTTTACGTCAGCGTAGTAGGGGCACAGCCGGTGTCGTAAGTTATTCGAAGTGAACGCAACATGCTGAAAAGAACGTATATGAATTTACATGCTGAAGAGCACTTAAATCAACATACGCTGCCAGCCCTTCCGCTACAATGAGAAGAAAAGGCGCGCCAAAGAACACTTAGGTGAATTTACGCTGCCTCCTGTTCCGCTACAATGAGTGAATGCGGCGTATTAAAGAGCACTTAGATGAATTTGCGCTGCCTTCTGTTCCGCTCCAATGAATTAGATTGGTTAAAAATGAGACTCTTCAGAGACAATTAGAAATTGTTAATGAATGGACAAGAAGCTTGCTCCGATTTATAATTTTTTAACTCTCTTCTCGAAACTGGTGCTACCATAACTGTTAATTTCTGTCTCCTTTACTTAACCCTTTAACGTGCGCATTTTTGTACCATATTGCCGTCATCACAACCACCGTCATTAACCCTTTAACCTGAGCACTTTTGTACTCATATATAACCTGAGCACTTTGTACTCATATATAACCTGAGTACTTTTGTACTCATATTACCGTCACCACAACCACCGCCATTAGACTGGTGCTACCACCAGGTTGTCTCCATTCCAAAATGAGAAAGAAGCTGCCACTCGGCAGTGAACTTCGAAGAACACATTAGGGAACAAATTTAACCATAAATACAATGTATTGAGGCTACTTTCGAAAGAGGACAGTGTAGTCCTCTGAGGCGTTAAAGGATTAAATGTAGTTTGTAATGTTTTATTCCTAGTACTTGCGTACCTGCGCACCTGAACCTTCACCTGTTAAAGACGAGATTGGAATTCCGTGTTCCTTGAGGAAAGATATTCCTATTTCACCCATCCTAAAGATAAGAAATAATCCTTTTTGACTCAATTCTCTTCCACCATCCTAAAGACAAGGAACGAATCCTTTTACCTCAATTATTTTTTCATCCTCAATGCAAGGTATTACGCCTTTCATCTCGTTTGTTTATTCGTACATATCAAGATGGTGTTTCAGACTATTTTATAACATAGTTATTTTCACCGCTGAAATGTTAGGTCAGCTCTGTCAACTAGATATTTTGCATTCAAATGTGAATTTAACTGGCACTTCCTGGAAAGAAATTCATAAATTTTCAGTAAAATCATAAAAAACTTGAAAGCTAATTCTAAGTTGTGACAAAACCAATCAGAATTTCAAAGTATTGGTTTGTAACGCAGAATAAAACTTCGCAACAAAAATCATACAATTGACAAAGCCTCAATACTGTACACCACTCAAATATTTCAGTGTAAAGCATTTGCTTCGCGCACCAGGACAATGAAAATCAAATTCCAGTCGCTAAGCCGCAAGTTTTGTTCAGTCGCGGTCTGTGTGACATTTATTTTGCATGTCCAAACTGTCGCTATAATGGACAGCGAGGGTTTAATAAAGACCGGCGTCTGCTGCTAACTGTATGAAGGACCCAAAAATGTAGCAATCTGGCGCGATTTGGAAATCTGGAAATAATTTCTTTAAAAGTCGTACTTCACGCACACTTTATTAAATTAAAAAATCGTTTTGACGCAACTACGAGCTCAAAAATGTAGCAAACTGGTGCGAGTTGAAAATCTAAAAACCTTTTCTTTGAACGTCGTACGTCACGCACACTTTATTTAATTTGAAAAAATTGCTTTGACGCAACTACGAGTGCTCTTTTTTGTTATTCCCTGCGCGCAGCTTTGATAACAAGTGAAAAATTTTTGATGTTTGTGTATTGAAAGATGAAAGCTGCCGAGCGTTGCACTGGCGAGCCCACATTTTAGGCCCGATACACGCGCTCTGTAACTCCAACTGTTGTCAAAAGTTTGAATTGAGCGATTAGAATGTTAATTTTATGAATAAATTGCACCTCTTTCTGATTGTAGTTGATTAAACTTTCACCTACTCTTTTGTGTTTTTGAATCTGCTACCCTGCAAGAGAAATATTTATGAACTTGGAAAATATGGAATTCTGGAGGAGTCTCTCCGTTACTGTATAGGATGTTTCTTTTCCAACTTTTCAACTTCACGAATAGTTCAAATTCATCACATGTTAAAGTAAGAAGAAAGTCGCTCAACATTTTTCACTGAAACACAGTCAATCGTTAAAAAGTTAATAACTCTGTAGTCGATAGAAAAACAGATTTTTAACGATTGACAGCGTTTCAAGAAGAAATGTCAAGAGAGTTTCTTCTTGCATTAAGACGTGTAGGGAAAATTGTGTTCCTCCGATCAGTTGGGCCTGTTTTTTTTTAATTTTGCGTCAGCTTCACGTAGAGTAGATGCAAAAACACTATTTCCAAAAATGCCTTGTTCGCCTAGTTGATTATTTGTTGTTCTTTCTTGACACATTCTTTCCTTTTCCACTTCCCCATTTTGGTTTCTTCAGTAATTTGACCGAGGTAAACCTCCGGAGATTTTGTACAAGTTGAAAAACGGAGGGAAATGGCAAACTAATTCCTTGCAATTCATGGTGATTTAGTACAGTGCATACCAGGTACAGCTGTGTCCAGTGCACGCCAGGTACAGCTGTGTCCAGTGCACGCCAGGTACAGCTGTGTCCAGTGCACGCCAGGTACAGCTGTGTCCAGTGCACGCCAGGTACAGCTGTGTCCAGTGCACGCCAGGTACAGCTGTGTCCAGTGCGCCAGTGCACGCCAGGTACAGCTGTGTCCAGTGCACGCCAGGTACAGCTGCGTCCAGTGCACGCCAGGTACAGCTGTGTCCAGTACACGCCAGGTACAGCTGTGTCCAGTGCACGCCAGGTACAGCTGTGTCCAGTGCACGCCAGGTACAGCTGTGTCCAGTGCAATTGTATTTCAGCTTCAGCTTACTCAGTTCAACTTGCTTTTCACTGCATTTCATTTTAGTAGAGTTCCCTTAGTTTTTTCTTTTCTGTATTTCAATATCAGCTGGATTTTGTTAGTTGGTGAACAGACATACCCTCCGCAAACCTGCTCCAATTTCCTCTTCTCTCCGCCATTATGTAAGTTGACGAACAGACATACCTCTTCTCCTCCGCAAACCTGCTCCAATTTCCTCTTCTTACCGCCATTATGTGAGCTGGCAAACAGACACACCTGTTCTCGTCCGCAAACCTTCTCCAATTTCCTCTTCTCTCCGCCATTATGTAAGTTGACAAACAGACGTACCTCTTCTCCTCCGCAAACCTGCTCCAATTTCCTCTTTTCTCCGACAAGCTTGTCCCGTTCACTTCAATTTTGCGACTTCACATCTCACACGGCGGTCTTGCATGCGCTCGTCCATTTAACAATTCCACAGAGCCACATTTCAGGGAGGATTTTTTGAGCAATTCCAGAGGTGACTGTAACTTGCACTCCTGCTCCGTAACGAGGGCCCGGTCGCCCATTAGCCACACCGAGGCCAGGCTTCAACTTAATAGCCCTAATTAGGGCATTAATGACTGCACAATTCTGTTAACTCACATCAAATGCCTCCCAAGGCCGGTTTATGAGGGGGTCTTAGCCAAATCCCCCGCCGTGACAGTCCAGGTCGTTGTCCTCTTTTCGGGAAAATTTTGTCTGATGGCGAAAAAAGTTACCCTTAGAGTTTGTGCGTTTGTTTGTTTTAAAAGGAATTTCAGGAAGGAAGAGCGAGGGTTGCGATGGATTGAAAAAGCTGTTCGACTTTGGATAGATTACCCTGAAAATTTAAAATGTTTTCTTGCAGAGTTAAGTGAGATTTTTTGTGATGGATTTGGAAATTTCGCTCGAACTCGCAATGGTTGCGTTAGGACTTTGTGTGCTTATTTTATAACTAAAATCAAATCGCGGTCATGTTTGTGAGGGATTGAAACATTTCGTGACTCGCCAAAGAACGTTTCCCTGTGAGTACTAGTTTATTTTATTTGGAAAATTAAGAGAGAGTGGTACTAATAAGTAACTTTGAGCAAAGCCTGTGGTTTTCATTTCCTTTTTAAATTCAAGTTTTTTATATTTTAACTATCAACTTGTCCTTTTAAACATAATTTCAGCGTATTGTTGTCATTAACTTCATGGGTCAATGTTTGATAATCTTGATAATCAATGTTTGCAGAGACATCAAGGAAAACTGCTACTCATGCCTAAAATAAAAAACACTTTTAAATAGAGCTTCGTGAATTCATTAGCATGGAAGAGACAATTTCTTTCCTCCGCAATAAATGGCTTATCAATAAACGACATTATTTCTGTAATAATGCAAACATCTGCGTAAAATGGCATCTATATTTTAATTATAAGCATGTCACCGTACAATGAAATTTATTTCGCTATTACTAAAGTGTCACCGCAAAACCGTGTTAGTTTCCATGTTTAAAATTTTATTATTATTCATTCGACACATGGCAAGAGAAATGCATTTTTATAATAACTGGCCCATGATCTTATAAATCGCATTGTTTTTAAAACTTGGGAATACATCAGTCAGAAACGTGCTTGCTTTTCAAATATGAACTTACAACAGAAAAAGGACGTTTATATCTTTTGTTATGAACACATTACCGTAATATGGCACGCACTTCTGCGATGGCGAACACACATACTACCATAAGATCGCATACACTAAGTGACCCTCAAACAGTTGTTCGTTACATTCTTACTTACGCAATAAATTTTCCCCTATTTCACTTCAGAATTCATTTGTTTCTAAATTTTCCTCTATTTCATTTCAGAATTCATTTGTTTCAGTAAAACTGTGTATGACAATATTCAAGAAGTTTTTACCAAGTTGTAAAGACCGGCTTTGAGTGCATGTACAATTCTGAAATTCAATTTGCATTGGCAACATGAAGACCTGCGGGAATGCCATGTCAGCGTTTGACAAACGACACATCATTGAATTTCATCCAAGTGGAAAATCAACTCGGGATACCTAGAAAGTTACTGCTATAAAATAAAAAATAAGCAGAGAACTCAGGCACGCTGGAAATAAACTGGTAAACTCGATTCATTTCGAGGAAATCGTGGAAAGCCGACATTCTGGTTGACAGAGACAGATGCTCTTTGAAGAGATCGGCGTAGGAAAATCGGCGTTCGTCAACGCGAACGACAACCAGCAAGTTTTGTAAATGTCCAGTTATAATTTCTCATGGGAGTGTGCGCTGAGAGTTTAAGAAAATGAATTCAAAAAAATTGAAAACACACCTGGAAGCTATTATTGTCACCAGCATATCGGGTAAAACATTTGATCGGTGCTCGAGAATACCGAGATTGGACTGATGGAGGTTGGAAGCACGTAATGTCGTCTGATGAGTCCAGAATCACCTTCTTTCAACATGACGGGCGTGTTAGGGTTTGGTGACAGCAACATGAAGCTGTGGATCCATATTGCACTGTCCCAACTGTTCAGGCATTTGGAGACAGTGTAATGCTTTGGGGCTGTTTTTTAGGTTGGATGGACATGGATCTGTCACTTTTTGTAACAATAAAATGATTTCCCAGGACTATTAGCAAGTACTTTCTAACCCCGTTAATTCTTCCATAGAGTTACATTATCCTGATGACGACGGGATCTTTTTGGGTGGAAATCTTTGCATTCATCACACAGCTAGAAATGCTCAAAATTGCTTTATTGCGATTGAGGAAATATTTTAGAGCATAGACTGGTCATCACAATCTCCTGATTTGAACCCCATTGAAAATTTATGGGATTAGCTTAAAAGGAATCTGCGTCGCTCAACCACACTTCCATCATCATTGACTGCTTTGAGAGATAGGTTACCTCAATTATGACCAAAAATAGAGCTAAAAAATATAAAAAAATTTACATAATCAATGCCAGGTAGAATGAGAAATGCAACTCGAGCTAAATTACTTACCATTAAGCTTCTGAACCATGTGACATTTTTTGGCCATTTAGTGAATATTTCTGCAATTTTATGTTCATCACATTAAACACCAATCATTTTAAAAATTGTGAAAAAATCATAATGTAAAGTTTTAATTTCTGCAATTGTATTCTTCTCGCCATAAAGCAGATTTCATGTCGACAATCATGAACATTAAATTAAACCGTAATTTTTCCGCGCAATCATGGTCAAATCACAACTTAGTTTTATAATTATTTGCTTGTCAGACAACTGATGAATTTATTTAGCAATTATGAAGATACAGACGAAAAACGCTGTTCATTTTCCCTTTTGTAGACATATCACTCAAAGGGAATTTATTTATAACTTGATAAACACAAAGGCAAAAAATGGCATTCATGTAAGCAATTAAAAACACATCAATGTCCGTAAAATTTTGTTTCTTTTTATGAACATTTAAAAAAAAGAAACGGAACTAAATCCTGTATTTGGAACTCTATCGACAACAAAGGCATGTATGACTATATTTAAGACCATATGAGCATTAAAAAGTTTAATTCCCTACAACTTTTGAATTATCATCCAGCGAAAGCCTCTTATTTGAACAATTTCACTCCCTAAACACAACATTTAGATCAGCAATTACAAGATTAGAAATTACAAAGCCTCTCACCACGAAATGCGGCAGCGCTGGCCGGCTCGTTATGTTACAATTAATGTTTTATCCCGTGCCCTAATTAGGTATTAATTGCTTCTAATTAACGGGGGCAATAACAGCTTGGACAGTCTTTGTAAACAAATTTAATTACGACAGTATTTGTGAGGTGGCAGTTGCGTTCCCGCGCAGGTGGCCGCTGCTGCAGCAGCGCAACTTCGCAAATAAAGTCATTTTAACTGTGTTTTCCCTTACTTTGTGTTTAGCGGCAACGATTAATTAGATGTGGCTATAAATTACTGAACTACTCTGATGAAAGTCAAGTCAAAGAAACTTACCAGTAATTTATTGAATTTGGCTATCAACTACAAAAATGTAAGTAAATTATTGGTTTAGCAATTAGCAGTTAGTTAAATGGGGCTTTAAATTGCAAAACAACTTTGATGAAAGTCAGGTCAAAAAACCTATCATGTATTTATCGGAAAAGTTAATCAAATTCGGATTTACATTACAAAAAGTGTAATAAATTACTGGTTAATCAATTAACAATGAATTGAATGGGGTAATAAATTACAATACAACTTTGATGAAAGCCCGGTCAAGGATACTTACTTTGTATTTAGTAAGTGAAATTAACTAAATGTGGCCATAAATTATAAAACAACCTCATTGAAAGTCCGATCAAAGAAACTTACCACGTATTTAGCTGGTGCAATTAGTTGAATGTGGTTTTAAATTACAAATAACGTTAATGGAAACCCGGTCAAAGAGACTCGCCATGTATTTAGTGCGAGCAATTAATTGACTGTCGTTATGAATTTAAAAAAAAGTTGATGAAAACCTGGTCAGAGAAATGAAACTACAGTTTTAAACGAGGCTTTCTCATTCTGTGTGTGTTCGTACAGATATATGAGATATATTCATTTGTTTGATAGCATTATTTCTTGAACAAATATCAAGATAAATATAGCACTCAATTTATCTTTCATTCCGATTCTGCAAAGCAAGTGTGTTCGTTTTTTTTATGCCATGGAACCTATGATCCTTCAGACATCTCTTTATAATTAAATAGCGATTTTTCTTTTTGTTCGAAATTCAACTTCAACAAATTCAACAAATTCCAGTGTTGCCAGCCCAGTGTTTCTTCCTCGTGGGAGAGGGATAACCACAATTCCCCACTCTACCCAGGTGTCGGAAATGGATCCTGGCTTGGCCGTAGATAACCGTCATAGCGTCCTGATGTTAGTTTTAAGGTATTTTGAAAATCATTGTATAAGATGATATGTATCAGGGTTGATTCAAATGAAATATTCGTTATTTTAATTCATTTCTTTACGAACATGTATCGCACTTCCAATTTTTCTGCTCCGAGTGTATTTTGATGTTGTATCCCATTTTTTCCCTGGCTTTCCATTAGTGTTAATTCTTATATTTATTTCCCAAAGGCATTTTTTCAATCATTCTTAGCTAAATGTTGATGTCTCTGGAGGTTCTATTAAAATTTTATTCGTTTGTTAAACATGTGTCATAAGAACCTTTTTTTCAAATTCCGATTCATACAACTGATGCGTACATACTTAAATTATTTCTTACTGAAACTCGCACTTCATATTTTTCTGATGCATAATTCTCCCTGAGCATGCAAGAAAACAACAACTAATTTAACAAAAACAGATACCAGATCCTCATTGTTTTAAAATCCCTTAGCAATGAAGTCTTTTTTTGCAAAACGAGCGCACCTGTTCCTCAATGATAATCATCCGTCTCCCTAAGCAAGGAAAGCATTTTCATTAAAACGAACACCACTTCCTAGTCGTTACTGTCTCTCTAAGTCAAGAAGTGTATTTTTATGATTAAAAATAGCTTCATTTTCATTAAAGTGAACACTAGTTCCTTGCTGTTACAGTCTCTTTAAGGTAAGAACTCGTATTTTATGTGCGAAAATAGCTTCATTTTAACTAAAACGAAAACCCGTTCCTCGCTGTTACAGTCCCCCTAAGTCAAGAACTCGTATTTTACGAGCAAAAAAAAGCTTCTATCCCAATGGAATCCGTGACACCAAGCGAGGAACTGGCGTTCGTTTGAGGGAAAACGGCTCCATTCACTCCTACATTCCTCCTAAGTAAGAAAGTAAGAGCATCGGCTCCCGCCCGGCCCCCAAAGTGAGGCAGTGTTCGCAAGGCTTGCTCAAAGCGCAAGTAATTATAAGGGCTACGAGCTTCAATGTTTTTTACGGCCCTTAAATTAGCTCAAAGAACTGCCGCCGTTTAGCATCATTTTTCAGGCCACGTGGGTTAATTCAGCATGAAATGTGCGAGCATAATTTATTTGAGCTCGTGCAGCTTTAGACGGAGGCTCTAAATCTTGGAACTCGGAGACGGTAAGTTTGAGTGCGCTGCTCGGGTCGAAACCGGGGTTGCGAGTTGGGGCCGGAATGGAAACCAGAATTTAAGTTTGTGGATGAATTGAAACCGGGGATGTGAGTTTAGATATGAATTGAAACCGGGATTGCGAGTTGGGTCCGGAATGGAGACCAGAATTTAAGCTTGGGGATGAATTGAAACCGGGAACAAAAGTTAGTAAAATAATTTAAATCATGAATAAAAGTTTGGGAATGAATTGATATTAGGAATGAAAGTTTGGGAATGAATTGAAACCAGGAATAAAAGTTTGGACATGAAGTGAAACCAGCAATGTGAATTTGACGTGAATTGAAACCGGGAATAAAAGTTTAGGAATGAATTGAATCCAGGAGTATAAATTTGGACATGAAATTAAGCTGGGAATATAAGTTTGGGCATGAATTGAAATCTGGAATTAGCCTGGGAATGAATTCAAACCGGGAATGTTAGGGTTTGATATAAAACTGGAAATTTGAGCTTGGGAGCGAAATAAAACTGAAACGCGAGTATGGACCTTCATTTGGAATCAGGAATAAGTGTTTAGGCTTTCCAAGAATTTAATGTTACCAACAATGTAAACTTTTAGCCTTTAAATAAAACAAGGGACAAAAGCTTGGCATGAAATTGAAACATTAAAACTGACATGGGAGTTGGGACCTTCAATTAGAACCAGGGATAGGAATTTAGGATTTCCGAAACTTTAATTTCATCAGAAATGTAGTTTTAGATTTGCAATGAAACCGGAACAAAAGTTTAGTCTGATATTGAAACCAGGAATGAAAGTTTAGACGTTTGTCGATAGAAGGAATGCAAATTTGAGCTTGTTTTGGATGCAGAAATTCAATTTGGGCTTTGTATTGAAACCGAAAATTCAAGCTTGGGTTAGAATTAAAACCTGAAATTAAACTTTGGGCTTGTCTTAAAAACAGAAATTAGAGTTTGGGCTATAATTAAACCAAAAATTCAAGTTTGGCTTGGAATCGAAACAGGATATTCAAGTTTGGGCTTTAATAGAAAAGTAGAAATAATTTTAACGAGTAATTCTTGAAACGGGAATCCCAATGCGCTCAAATGGAAACAAGATAAAACAACAAATGCACCCAAGAGCTAATACGCGCCGCTGCCTGGCTTCTACACATCTTGAGCTCATTTCTTCAGGAAAAACATCAAAACGATTTCCGTTGAGAAACGGAGCATTATGATGCAGTAGTATTATTTCAGTCTTATAATTACAGAACAGTACAATTTCAAGGGTATAATAATATTACAATATTATTTCAGGGCTTCTTAGCATTATTTTCCCCTTGTGTAATAGAAAAAACACCTCAAGCATAATCGTCGGCATTGTTATCTTTAATTTCTTTCATAACTTCACAACTGTTATCTAAATTAGAATGATATTTGCAATTATTGTTAAATTGAGTACGTTTGAAACGTGAAATGTTCAGTGTTCTGTTGGAGCATGAAATGTTCAGTGCTCAGTTGGAGCATGAAATGTTCAGTGTTCTGTTGGAGCATGAAATGTTCAGTGCTCAGTTGGAGCATGAAGTGTGCCGTTTTCTGTAGGAGCATGAAATGTTCAGTGTTCTGTTGGAGCATGAAATGTTCAGTGTTCTGTTGGTGCATGAAATGTTCAGTGCTCAGTTGGAGCATGAAGTGTGCCGTGTTCTGTAGGAGCATGAAATGTTCAGTGTTCTGTTGGAGCATGAAATGTTCATTGTTTTGTGGGCGTATGAAACGTTCAATTATTTGTTAAAGCACGAAATAGAAATAAGATAAAACAATCATTTTTATTCAAGAACCAGATAAAAGCGTATAAAATCCACTTATTTTCCGCTCTAACAAAAATTACAGAATTTTCGAAGCGCATGTGCCTTCAATGCGCATCAACATTACAGCGCATCTACATAACTAACCGAAGAATTTTTTCTTCCCATTAGTCCTGTTCTTTCACTCTCTGCTTTCACAACAGCCTCCTATATACTTTTGAATTCTAATTATTTTGCAATCTGATAGCAATCTCTCCAGCAGCACCCCCTTATCACACCATCTGAAACCACATTCCACCATCTGAAACTGTATCCTTGTACCAGCTGCTTCTCTGAACCACCTGAGAGACATTAGCGAGCGAGCTCTCCTCAGCTGGTGCTGCATTGCAGTGGCCTTGTCTAGTTCGTGCCTCAGCTGGTGCTGCAGCGCTGATGCACCATCTGCCTCTCTCGCTAACGGGCCTGCACTTTACACAATAGCTTCATCTGGCTTTTTTCCAGCTGGTGCTATAGTGCTATCCTGCCTTCATAGTGCTTGACTCTAGCGCCATCTTGTGTGTGGTGGTGCTTGACTGTAGCGCCATCTTGTGTGTGGTGGGGCTTGACTGTAGCGTCATCTTGTGTGTGGTGGTGCTTGACAGTAGCGCCATCTTGTGTGTGGTGGCGCTTGACTGTAGCGCCATCTTGTGTGTGGTGGTGCTTGACAGTAGCGCCATCTTGTGTGTGGTGGTGCTTGACAGTAGCGCCATCTTGTGTGTGGTGGTGCTTGACTGTAGCGCCATCTTGTGTGTGGTGGTGCTTGTCTGTAGCGCCATCTTGTGTGTGGTGGTGCTTGACTGTAGCGCCATCTTGTGTGTGGTGGTGCTTGTCTGTAGCGCCATCTTGTGTGTGGTGGTGCTTGACTGTTGCGCCATCTTGTGTGTGGTGGTGCTTGACTATAACACCATCTTGTCATCATGTGTATGGTGGTACTTGACTAGAGCGATATTATTTTGACATTATTCTGTAGTTAAATTTGTGTTTGTGTTATTTGATTTTGAAACTGCTGAATTTTCATGCCATCAAATGTGCGCTCCTGAGTATAAGTAAGAAAAATTACTTTGTCGTAAGAACTGCGTGTGCTCTTAAATAAAAATTACTTCAAACAGAATGAGAATAAAAAGAGAGTGAAGACTACATTCTAGAGAATGGAAGTAATTGTAAAGACGCATTGGCAGAAAGAGTTGGTGAGAAAGAGAGAGGGAAAGACCGATGGAATCGGTGGTATGAGAGAGAAATAGAGAAAGGAAAGACTAATGAGCCCTTATGAAAGCATAAAAAGAGAAAGTAAAGTAGTTTGAAAGAGAAATAGAGAGGAGAAAGGCTAAAGACAAGGGTAGTATGAGAGTTAGAGGTGAAAGAGTTAAGGTGAGGGTAAAAAATAAGGGAAGACTCAGAACCACTTGAGTATCATTGAGGAGGTTCAGGGCATGAAATGTTACGGGACTTCTACATTCAACAATGAGAGGAAAAAGGAATGAGCAGAAGTTGCGTTTGTACGCAAAATGGATTTTGACTGCACCAACAACAGAAATTCTGCAACACTAATGCACCAATTGGCTTAAACACTTCTAATGAAATTCTTGTTCATCCGTTTCAGAGAAAAAGGTGATTTAAATGAGAAAAATGTCAACTATTTCTTGGTTGTACCCGAGTGTTCCATGACGAATAACAATGATAACAATAATAATGAAAATGCAAATTAATAACGGTTATAATAAGTATAATAATAGCATGTGTCTCACTTGATTAGTCTGTCCGTTTCTTGGGAATTATCAGTGGGAATTATCAGTTTTAATTATCAGTGGGAATTATCAGTTTTAATTATCAGTGGGAATTACCAGTGGGAATTACCAGTGGGAATTATCAGTGGGAATTATCAGTGGGAATTACCAGTGGGAATATCAGTGGGAATGATCAGTGGGAATTTTCAGTGGGAATTCTCAGTGGGAATTACCAGTGGGAATTATCAGTGGGAATTATCAGTGAGAATTATCAGTGGGAATTATCAGTGGGAATTATCAGTGGGAATTATCAGTGGGAATTATCCGTGGGAATTAACAGTGGGAATTATCAGTGGGAATCATCAGTGGGAATTATCTCATCTCGACGGTAAAGAAAGAGAATTTTAGCGAGGCATCTCCCGGCCATTCCTCACCATTCGGAAGTCCTGTGGGAAATTCCCGGATGTTGTGCTGGAAATGGTGAACTAATGATTCCTGATGTTGGAATGTTGTCTAGGCATTGACTGCACTACAGTGTAGCAGTGCAGTGTGGGAATATCACAGCACTGCAGTGCAGCAGTGCAGTGTGGGAATATCACAGCACTACAGTGTAGCAGTGCAGTGTGGGAATATTACAGCACTACAGTGTAGCAGTGCAGTGTGGGAATATCACAGCACTACAGTGTAGCAGTGCAGTGTGGGAATATCACAGCACTGCAGTGTAGCAGTGCAGTGTAGGAATATCACAGCACTACAGTGTAGCAGTGCAGTGTAGGAATATCACAGCACTACAGTGTAGCAGTGCAGTGTAGGAATATCACAGCACTATAGTGTAGCAGTGCAGTGTGGGAATATCACAGCACTACAGTGTAGCAGTGCAGTGTGGGAATATCACAGCACTACAGTGTAGCAGTGCAGTGTGGGAATATCACATCACTACAGTGTAGCAGTGCAGTGTGGGAATATCACAACACTGCAGTGTAGCAGTGCAGTGTGGGAATATCACAACACTGCAGTGTAGCAGTGCAGTGTGGGAATATCACAGCACTACAGTGTAGCAGTGCAGTGTGGGAATATCACAGCACTACTGTGTAGCAGTGTGGCAATATCACAAGACTGCAGTGCAGCAGTGCAGTGTTGGAATATCACAATACTGCAGTGCAGCAGTGCAGTGTGGGAATATCACAGCACTACAGTGTAGCAGTGCAGTGTGGCAATACCACAACACTGCAGTGCAGCAGCGCAGTGTTGGAATATCACAGCACTGCAGTGTAGCAGTGCTGTGTGGGAATATCACAGCACTACAGTGTAGCAGTTCAGCGTGGGAATATCACAGCACTACAGTGTAGCAGTGCAGTGTAGGAATTTCACAGCACTGCAGTGTAGCAGTACAGTGTAGGAATATCACAGCACTGCAGTGTAGCAGTGCAGTGTGGGAATATCACAGCACTGCAGTGTAGCAGTACAGTGTAGGAATATCACAGCCTCTGCAGTAGCAGTGCAGTGTGGGAATATCACAGCACTGCAGTGTAGCAGTGCCGTGTGGGAATATCACAGCACTGCAGTGTAGCAGTACAGTGTAGGAATATCCCTGCTCTGCAGTGTAGCAGTGCAGTGTAGCTGTAATTATGCTGTATATCGCTCATGTGCAACGCTTGTGTAATTTTTTTGTCAGTTCAAAGGTGAATTGATAAATGCGATATAAGATCACAATTCCAGATTAGTGGATAAGTCTAAATGCTATGTATGATCACATTTTGAAAATTAAAAGTCTATTCATGCAGTTAAAGCCTATGAATTAAAAGCCTGTGAATGCAATATAAGATTTTACTTTAAAAGTTATAACTCGATAACTGCAATATAAGATTACCGTTAACAAGTCATAAGATATATTTATACATGCGATATAAGATCACATTTGAGGTCATAACTCGATAAGTGCAACATGAGATTACATTAACAAGTTATAATACGAGTATATAAATACAAGATACGGTCACAGAAGTACATATTATCAGAATTACAACGGCCCCCCAAAGTTCATGCGGACGTTCAGGTCACAATGCGATTGTCAAGACGCTCTCTGATTGGATAACGAGGATCGTTAGCAGGCTGATAGGACCAATCACAGCGCTCATATCTCGGCTTTACGGTAGTCATTAGGAGGCTGACTATGCCTCATTAGGCCTACGTCACATTAGGCCTACGTCACATTAGGTGTGCGTCACATTTGCACTACGTCACATTAGGTGTGCGTCACATTTGCACTACGTCACATTAGGTGTGCGTCACATTTGCACTACGTCACATTGGGTGTGCGTCACATTTGCACTACGTCACATTAGGTGTGCGTCACATTCACTTTTGCACTAGGTCACATTGGGTGTGCGTCACATTTGCACTACGTCACATTAGGTGTGCGTCACATTCACATTTGCACTACGTCACATTAGGCCTATACCACATTAACACATTAGATAGCTTTGCTCTAACTGTTTGTCAGAATTTTAAAGGATAGCAATAATTGAAGACTATAAAGCATGTAAAGTTTCATTTCGCAGCATAAAGTGAAGACAATTTTACAGTGTGTATGTTGTTCGAGCATCGTACCTAATAATACTCTTGGTGTTTATTTGTTTATATTTTTATTTGTTTGTTTGGTGTCTGCTTCTTCCGTCTCTCCGTCAAGTTCTTAAGGATGCTCAGTGACTGTATCTGTAATACGAGTTTCACCAGTGCACAAGTACAAGAATATTTTTAATCGCGGGTAATATTAGCATGGATAGATTTGTCTGTCATCCATTTCTGGAAAATTTTTACAAGGAAAATATTGAATTCCGTGTTTTTCGACGGGACGTGTACACTTCACAGTCTGAAATAAATGACATGAGAGAATGAATTTCTAAAAGCAGTTTTCGAGTGTGATGAGATGCTCAGAATTTAGGGTAAGACTTTATTCTCGGAATAATTCTGAAAACGTTTCGAATTTCTTCCTCTCACCTGGCTTTGTCATGTTATCTGAATAGAAATTATGAGTAATTTTTAAATTCTGTGATTTCTTAGCTCAGGAAATTTGCTCCATTCGGCCAATTGCTCTTGGTTTCGAAAAACTGATAACGGACTTTCAAATAGGATGGCATGAGTGAACTTTTTACACTCGTTACGAACATTTTCGGTATAATTTAACCCAAGAGTAACCCATTTTTTGCTGCTAGTTTCATCGTACGACAAAAAATGAGCAGGATCTCGGATACAAACAAAACAAAGGACAAGCGATGCCTCAAACACAACCAAAAACCAATGGGAAAACCTTCAAAACACGGAACAAAGGCAGCACAACAACAGCACTTTCACAAGTTAAGACGTTGACTACATTTGCGTGGCAGCTGACGCTGGTAAGCCAGGATGTAAGTAGCAAAATTAAAAATAAACACTTTGCTGCTCAAATACATTTCCATCCCTTCTGAGAAGTTTAACGAAAATGATGGCATGATGAAAATTCACCTTGTACACTGAAACCAATTTTGAAAACGATAGTGAAATAATTGAAATGTGACTCATTCATACTGGAAGGTAAATGAGCCATACACCAAGTGGTACGCATTTGTACCAATACGTATTGAAATTCTGCACATTTACTGTGTACTGGTAGGTAAATGATCCAAACACCAAGTGATACATACCAATACATAGTCGATAAGTTTAATGAATAACTCATACTGTCGTAAATAATTGAAATTCTACACATATAGTGTATACTGGTAGGTAAATGATCCAAACGCCAAGTGGAACATACCAATACATAGTTGACAAGTTTAATCAACAACTCATGCTGTCGTTGCCATCTGGTCCGAGACGAACACAACAAGCCGTGTTCCTGCTCCTGCTTCCTCTCCGTAATCCCGTAATGGACTTCTCAAAAATGAAGACGAATTTCGGTCCGTCAGCAAATATTTGAGGCAATAGAATAAACGACGGCTCTCATCTGCGCAATATTACCTCCTCGAAATATTGGAGTCTGGTGGAGCGTATCTGTGTTGCCTTCTTCAAACATGTACGGTGTATTGGAGCTATTTTTAGCGGTGTACAGTGTATTGGAGTTATTATCAGCGGTGTACAGTATATTGGAGTTGTTTTTAGCGGTGTACAGTGTATTGGAGTTATTTTTAGCTATGTACAGTGTATTGGAGTGATTTTCAGCGGTTTACAGTATATTGGAGTTATTTTTACCTGGGTATGTAGAGTTATTATCAGAGGTGTACAGTGCATTGAAGTTATTTTTAGCGGTGTACAGTGTATTGATGTTATTTTTACCTGGGTATGTAGAGTTATTATTATTAGCAGTGTTGGAGTTATTTTTAGATGGGATGATGGAGTTATTTTTAGCGAAGGATGTTGGTGTTATTTTTTGGTAGGCATATAGGAGTTATTTTTAGATGGGTGTGTTGGAGTTATTTTTATGTAGGTATGTTGGAGTTATTGTAGCGGAGTATGTAGTTATTTTAGCAGGGTTTGTTGCAGTCATTTTCAGGTAGGGACGTTGTAGTTATTTCTAGGTAGGTATGTTGGCGTTATAGTTAGCAGGGGATGTTGGAGTTATTTTAAGAGGGATGTTTTAATTATTTTTAGTGGGGGACATTGACGTTTTTTTAGCAGGGGTATTGGAGTTATTTTTAGAGGGGAGTACAGGATATTTTTAGAGGGGGGTATTGGAGTTATTTTTAGAGGGGGTATTGGAGTTATTTTTAGAGGGGGTATTGGAGTTATTTTTAGAGGG
>JACJUY010000292.1:89597-124332 GCA_014220935.1 Platorchestia sp. MABIK
ATTGGAGTTATTTTGAGAAGGGGGGTATTGGAGTTATTTTTAGAGGGGGTATCGGAGTTATTTTTAGAGGGGGGTATTGGGGTTATTTTTAGAGGGGGGTATTGGAGTTATTTTTAGAGGGGGGTATTGGAGTTATTTTTAAAGCAGTATGTTGGAGTTATTTTTTGGGAGGGATGTTGGAGTTACGTTTTGCGAGGTATGTAGGAAAGACAGAATATAAGAGAACCAAATTATCAGAATGCCAAAGTATTGGAGTATCGGAATGCCAGAGTGCCAAAATGCATGTGAGTAGCTTGGAGAGTAATTCAACCATCCTAACACTTTGACTGCAATTGCTTAAACTGAAGTTCAGAAGTCAACTGTTGTACGCAACTATGAAAATAGCAAACATGAACTAAATCAACCCTTCATTTAGCTTTAATTAAGTATTAATGAATATTGATTTAGTGGCCGGTCAGCAGCATCACGAAAATTCCCCCGGTGGCCACCGGTGGCGCACGTTGCGGTTAAAGTGTCAAACACACATTCCTAAAAACCACAAAACCACAAAACCGAAGCAACAACTCCCCTGCACAAGACAGCGTCATAATTTCGGAGCAAATCAGAGCAGAGCGGAACAACAAACGGACGCTGCCGGGACACAGCAGAACAGCAAGGGGTTCTCTCCCAGCACTCGCAGTCAGCGCTTCTCAAACACGCAAGTTTCCAGGGCAAATTAGTGCGCTTAAACATGGGGGCCGGCGGCCATATGATGAGTGAGGAGGCACTGAAGCGCTTCAAAAATTTGTTTGCAAACTCCAGAACACGCGAAAGACTCGCCCCAAAAATACCTGAAGTTACGTCCGGGTCTGGAATTATGGAACGATGGGATTAGAGATCAGGGTCCTCTGGAAGGCAAGGGAAAGCGAATTTCCTGGAGACATATGCTCTGTTTTCTGCTCTGGAACAGGAGGCAAGTTCTGTTTTGTGCTCTGGAACAGGAGGCAGGCTCTGTTTTGAGCTCTGGAACAGCAGGCAGGCTTTGTTCGGTGCTCTGGAACAGGAGGCAGGCTCTGTTTTGTGCTCTGGAACAGGAGGCAGGCTCTGTTTTGCCCTCTGGAACAGGAGGCAGGCTCTGTTTTGCCCTCTGGAACAGAAGGCGGGCTCTGTTTTACCCTCTGGAACAGGAGGCAGGCTCTGTTTTGCCCTCTGGAACAAGAGGCAGGCTCTGTTTTACCCTCTGGAACAGGAGGCAGGCTCTGTTTTGAGCTCAGGAACAGGAGAAAAGTCTTGCCTGATCAAAGGCATCTTAGGCGGCAAACCATTGCCCAATTTCAGAAGTTTAGGCAAGTTAAAAAATACAATACCTAAATACATGTACAAAGGTCAGTGTAATTTTGCGAGCTTACATACGTATACTGAAACAAATCCTGCATAATCCATTGAATCATGCAAATTCATTAATTATTGTAAATTCAAGTGTTTAAACTGGCACATTCTTTAGAAGGAATGCCATCGCTTACATGAGCAGAAGCACAACATTCAGATTTGATTTTAAGTTAGTTTCAGCCTCCCAAACAACATATTGATACAAGCAGGCGAGCATGTTAGCACATTTATGTACGTATATTTATTAGTACATGTATGCATGCACATTATGGCAATTGCAACAGATCTGTTGATAAGTTATCGAGTATAAAAGTAACTTTTCTAAATTACACAGTCTCTTTTTCGAGTGTGGAATTCCATCATAAACACCAGCACTTCATGATAAACTGGATTTTATAAAGCTGTCTATTAAACCTCTTAGTTACATGTAATGGTTTCTGGACAGTTTTCAACAATGTGTTTAAGTCAACAGCTTCTCTCTACGAGCAGCTGCATATAATTTTCGCGTTGATAGTGCCTAAAATGCATAAATAATACCTAAAATTATAAAATTTAGTAATAACTGATAATACCTAAAATGATAAATGAATAAAATTTAAAAGAAAAAATTATAAATTGATAATGCCTAAAAGAATAAATTGATAATACATAAAAAATAAAAAATTCATTCACCCTCCAGGACGTACAATGAATCAAATTATTTTCGATAGTGTTTTCAGATTTACTGCCGCGCTCTACGAGCTGCTGAATAGATTTCCAATATCATAAACGGAGGATTGTTAGAGCAGCAATCACGAGCACACACTCCCATCAAATGTAATCCTGCAAAATCCGCGTCTCACTCATATTGGTTTTGCGAGTCCTGAGAGCAGGAATATTGCGTCGGTTTAGCTTAGTCAGTTCAGCAGTCGCCGCGTGTGGGAGCCTGCTGATAATATTCGTCTTTCACAAATTTGCCTTGTCTTTGGTGCTGAAGTGAATCGAGTGTGCTCAAAGTTATACCGTTCCTGTCACTGTCTGGTCTTTTGGGCTGAAGTGGATCGAGTGTGCTCAAAGTTATACCGTTCCTGCCACTGCTTGGTCTTTGGTGCTGAAGTGGATCGAGTGTGCTCAAAGTTATACCGTTCCTGCCACTGTCTGGTATTCGACGCTGAAGTGGGTCGAGTGTGCTCAAAGTCATATCGTTCCTGCCACTGTCTTGTCTTTGGTGCTGAAGTGGATCGAGTGTGCTCAAAGTCATATCGTTCCTGCCACTGTCTGGTCTTTGGTGCTGAAGTGGATCAAGTGTGCTCAAAGTTATATCGTTCCTGCCACTGTCTGGTCTTTGGTGCTGGATCGAGTATGCTCATAGTTATACCGTTCCTGCCACTGTCTCGTATTTGACGCTGAAGTGGGTCGAGTGTGCTCAAAGTTATATCGTTCCTGCCACAGTCTGGTTTGTGATGCTGTGGTGACACGAATGTGCTCGAAATAATATCGCCCTTGCCTCTGTCTGGTTTATGATGCTGGAATGATTCATATGTGGCCAAAGTGATACCGTTACTACCACTGCTTGGTCTGTGATGCTGTATGTCTCAAGTGTGGGAGTTCACAAATTTTATGATGAATATTTTTGCAAAAGTAATCATTTTCAGACGATGATGAACGTGCAGTACTGTATGGGGCTTTAAGGTCAAAAGCGTAGACGTTTGTTATTTTCGTACCATTAACACAACTTTCAACCTTTGGGGATTATCGTTGCTTTAATACGAATTTTGATCTTTGGGTTTTAATCATTTGGGATTATTGTAACATTAATACGGCTTTCAATCGCTCAATTTCACCCACTGGAACGAATGATAACTGGCGAAAAAATACGAATTGAACGAGGGAAATTGCCCTGGAGAGAATTGTCCGGAGGGCTTGTCAGAGGGACATTTGTCCGGTGGGCTTCTACCCTGGGACAATTGTCCTGTTACTGGGTCTCCTATGCCACATCTGAGGCAACCGGTCATCTCTGTCCATTTTCTTTTTCTTAGTTCATTTTATCTGAATGAAAGTCACGTTTTCATAAACGTGAACATATCTATCACTGAACAATCATATTATAGGAGTAAACAAAATCATTTGGCGCTAAATTTCTTTATTTATTGAGAATGGCAACGAAATCGACACTAATTGTCCGTAACTACTCATGAAACTAATGTAGTTTGCTTCAATTTGTAAATTTTGTGAGTCAAGTGTTACCGGTACGTCATTAAGATGATTTGACTGATTTTCTGTCCTTTAAAACGTTCATTTCATCTTCTTTGTTACAGTAAACGTTTTTCATCGGATTATTCGTAATTCATGATCGCATTCCTACTCCATGTGCACGAATGGCATCTATTTTCATTTAGAATAATAAATATACACGAACCTCAATCTACGAAGTGAAACGATCAAAAAATTACAGGTCCAAACCGGGAAAGAAAAACACAAATCAGAGCTCAAAGTAAAAAAAAACTCACGACCAGTAATCTAGGGCAAAAACAGCACCACTTCCAATTTAGGGTAAGAAAAAGATTACTGGGAGTTTCAGTCGATGACTTATCATTGCAGTTATTTTCTGACCAGGCCGGCAGCTCGGGTTATTTATTTGAAAAATTTGCAGGGCTCAATAAACACAGACCGCAGCGTCCGATGCTGGGCTAAAGCCTGTAGTAATAAGGCTCATATTTCCTTGAGAGATTCCCGGGCCTGCGATGTTGCCAACAGCTGCGGGATGCTGCTGTTCTAGCTGATGCGCTTTGCTCTTACTGATGCAGAGAGCGCTTACTGATGTTTGTAACTCTTACTGATGCAGAGAGCGCTTACTGATGTTCGCAGCTCTTACTGATGCAGAGAGCGCTTACTGATGTTTGCAACTCTTACTGATGCAGAGAGCGCTTACTGATGCGCGCAGCTCTTACTGATGCCCACAGCTTTTATTGATGTAAACAACTGTTACTGATGCAAACAGCTCTTGTTGATACTCACAGCTGCCTGATGCGTGCTGTTCTTGCTGATGCTCTTTGCTTTTACTGATGCTTGATGTGCCTGTTGATGCTCACAGCCCTTACTGATGCAAGCAGCTCTTACTAATGCTCGCAGCTGTTGCTGACGCACACAGCTTTTACTGATTATTGCAACTATTACTGATGCACGAATGGCTGATTTAGAAATTATTGAAATTAAATTCTAAATATTCGTATCGTAATCTTTCACAGTTTGTTGTGAATAAATTGCATGAGTTTTTCCAATTTTCTATCGTATGCACATTGCGTATGGTTTTAGTGATGAAAGCCGGATCGTATTTTAATACTTAGCAGAAAATAGGCCTAATTCCCCTCGCTGTATATATGTGCACGACAAATTTAATCCTCTACGGTTTTCATGAACCTAGGAAAATTTGATGATTTTTAATTTGTAGAGAGAATCCTTCACGTTAATATTATATGATATTGTATGCTATTTAATTTCTAGAGAGAATCCTTGAAGTTTAATGTTGAATGTTATTTTATGAGAAAATCTCGAATTAAGTCAAACGTCTCTTGCAACACCTGAAAATTGCGGCGTTCAGTGAATCTCAAGAAGATTCTCGACGTTGTTAACGTTATTTCCACGTTATCGTAAGTTGAAATTGACGTTATTTTCAAGCTATCGTTAGTTGAAGTTGACGTAAACTCAATGCGATCGTAAGTTGAAACTGACGTTATGTTCAAGCTATCGTAAGTTGAAATTTACGTTATTTCCAAGCTATCGTTAGTTGAAATTGATCTCATTTCCATGCTATCGTAAGTTGACGTTGACGTTATTTCCAAGCTATCGTAAGTTGAAATTGACGTCAATTCCATGCTATCGTAAGTTGAAATTGACGTTATTTCCAAGCTATAGTAAGTTGAAATTGACGTTATTTCCATGCTATCGTAAGTTGAAATTTACGTCATTTCCATGCCAATTTCAACTCACGATAAGCTTACCTTCACGCCGCAAATTCACCTTCAGCATTTTCACGATTCTTTAGAGGCTTACCAATCACGATTTGATTTCACGGGAGACCTCATCAAATCGAATGAATAATTAAAGACTCATTAGGCGAGGAATTACATATTAATGACATTCTTTGAACCCCAATATCAACTCTGTTGCAGCCAACGGGGATAGATTCCTTGCTTCGTAAATTCTAATTTTGTTCCGATAACTCGCGCAGCCAATGCGGATTGAGCTGAGCCATGTTGCTCTGCTGCGTATGATGTCGGGTCGATTTGTGAAATCTTGCTTCATTAATGTGTTTGTTAGGATATGATTCATCATGCCATTTGCATAATGCGGGGACCAGGGGAGTGTGCGTCATCATGCTATTTTAAAATCCCTTCTCATTACACGAGCGTTTGATAGAGGAATGTGCGGGCATCATGCTGTTTGTTTAATGCGAGGGTTAGAGAAGTGTGTGTCATCATGCTGTTTGTTTAATGCGAGGGTTAGAGGAGTGTGTGTCATCATGCTGTTTGTTTAATGCGAGGGTTAGAGGAGTGAGCGGCATCATGCTGTCTGTTTAATGCGATGGTTAGAGGAGTGTGTGTCATCATGTTGTTTGTTTAATGCGATGGTTAGAGGAGTGAGCTTCTACATGCTGTTTGTTTAATGCGATGGTTAGAGGAGTGAGCGTCATCATGCTATTCGCTTAATGCGATGGTTAGAGAAGTGTGTGTCATCATGCTGTTTGTTTAATGCGATGGTTAGAGGAGTGTGTGTCATCATGCTATTTGCTTAATGCGATGGTTAGAGGAGTGTGTGTCATCATGCTGTTTGTTTAATGCGATGGTTAGAGAAGTGTGTGTCATCATGCTGTTTGTTTAATGCGATGGTTAGAGGAGTGTGTGTCATCATGCTGTTTGTTTAATGCGATGGTTATAGGAGTGTGTGTCATCATGCTGTTTGTTTAATGCGATGGTTAGAGGAGTGTGTGTCATCATGCTGTTTGTTTAATGCGATGGTTAGAGGAGTGTGTGTCATCATGCTGTTTGTTTAATGCGATGGTTAGAGGAGTGTGTGTCATCATGCTGTTTGTTTAATGCGATGGTTAGAAGAGTGTGTGTCATCATGCTGTTTGTTTAATGCGATGGTTAGAGGAGTGTGTGTCATCATACTGTTCGTATTATGCTAAGGAAATGTTCATCTCATTGCTGCTTCAGAGTCAGAAATTTTACAATTGCATCCAAGTCGATTACGCAATTGAGTTTAAGTCTGCACGGGATTGAAATTCAAGGAACAAGTCCTCACAGACTTGCGAAATGAGCTTCAAGCTGCTTTGAAATTCAAAGTACAAATTACTAACTTTTCAAACTTGTAGACTGCGTTAAGAGTTACGTGCGATTATCTTCCCAGTGGCAAAAAGAACTTAGTGAGTCGCAGAGCAGTGTCGCTTTAAGTGCACGTCTATGTGTATGCGTGTGTGTATGAGTGTGTATGTGTGTGTGCATAACTGTGTGTGTATGTGTGTGTGTACAGAGCCGTCGAACTAATGAAATTTGTTGTCTGCTCGATTTGACGACGGCAAAATAAACATGAGCAGAAAGATGTCACAAATGGTTAAGCACACGTGTGTTTGTAATATTTTAAAGAAAGAAAATATCCACGCTTACTGCCGCATGATATTGGAAAAATATTAAGCACGGGGTGATTTGCAACGTAATGCTGCGAAAATATTTAACCCGCGCCTCTTTTCAACGCAATGCTACAAAAAAATGCTAAACCCGCACTTCTTTGGAACATAATGCTGCAAAAAATATTCAACCCACGCTTCTTTGCAGCATGATGTCGCAAAAATATTAAATACGCGCTTATTTGCATTGCATAAGGAAGCATGAGGAGAATGTTTCCTGAGAGGAGCAGGGTATAGGGATAAATTTTTCGCAGAGCCTCAAGTGTGTGAAAGGCACCTGGCAAAAGCAAAAGAGGAGTTTTGGGCGCTTACGAATCTTGATAAACCGTACGGGAGAGTTTAACGGAAAACGATGTGGGAAGTGTTGAGAGTGTGTGGCAGGAGTTGGTGCCGGGGGTTGTGAGGAGTTTCTATGACGATAGCAGAGCCAGTGTTTGGGTGGGAAGCGTAGTGAGTGGTTTGAAGTGTGGGTTCATTGTCTTCGGTTTGTTCTATCTCTTTTGTTGGACATGAAGGTTAGCTGATCGTCTTCATTATGTTCGTGAAATTCATACGGTTGATCATGTTCATCATATTCATTAAGCGCATCATGTTCATTATGTTTACTGTGATCACTATTACTCATCAGCCGAGTCGAAGGAGTTTCGTTTTGAAAAGAAAAACATGACATTTTCCGTAGCAAGAAATATATGAAACCGTTTAACGGTCTACAAGTTTAACCAAGCCAGTGGGTCTGAAATAATGTAAATATATTGAAGGCTAATTGTACAATAAATTAATCTAAACTAAACGATACTACAGCTTAAAGTGCTGTCAGTCACCCAAAAGTGTTAGGAAGTGTATCTGTATACAAATCATTCTTCAAGTCCACTCTGTGGAAGTTGTAAGCCTCTTTCAGTAACACAGAAACTCAATTTTTAGTTTTTATCCGTCTCGATGCAAGTGGACTTCAAAAACAACTGCCATAAGCTTCTCTGATACTCTTGATTTCTCGTCGACTTTGTACCCTAGCTTGTCCTTTGAAGTTCGGAGGCGACCGCCAGTTCCTTCCTCGTTGTGATGGCGGTGGCAGCCTGATGCCGGTGCCAGTGTGATGGCGGTGGCAACTTGATACTTGTGCCAGTGTGATGGCGGTGGTTGGGTAACAATGGTTGTTTTGATGGTGGTTGTCCTGATGACGGCTGTCATCGCTGTGGTTATAATGATAGTGGTTGTAATGACGGTAGTTTTAATAATGGCGGTTGTCATGGCTGTAGTTATAATGACGGTGGTTGTAATGACGGTGGTTGTAATGTCAGTGGTCGCAATGACCGTGGGTATGAAGACTGTGGTCGCAATGACCGTGGTTATAAAGACGGTTATCGCAATGACCGTGGTTATAAAGATGGTAGTCGCAATGACCGTGGTTATAAAGACGGTGGTCGCAATGACCGTGGTCATAAAGACAGCGCAACAAACACAGAATTCTACGAGGTACAAGAGAACTTGGCGGACAAAAACCAGAGCTTTACCTTCAGCAAAGAGCGCAGTTGCGTGTGTGTCTTTCTGGTCCGTTGCACCACACAACACGCGCTGCAGTGCGTGTGTTGCCTCTGCTCATGACACCAAAAATTTGGCGATGTTTGTGCATGTGTGAGATTTCCGAGCAAGCATTCGCTTATTTTTCATACAATATGCAAGCAGTTCGGAGCATCTCTATTCTGAGCTCAGTATTTGTTTTTTTGGAACGAGTGTTGGCTCGGGAAATGAAAATTTACTCAGCAGTCATCCGGAGCTAAAAGACGGAAAAAGTCAGATGCTGTCATTTTTCTCTAGAGCAACGAAGAGATAATTCAAGGGGTACATCATCACCATCATCACCGTTATCATCATCATCATCATTTATAATTGGACGTAGTAGTGGCATTGCATGGTTTGCGTTTGCAGACAATAAACACCATTTGCATTGTATGTTCAGGGCAAAATAACCAGAAACACTCCAAACATAAGACCCATTAGCATGAGAGGGCGGAGATTTCCTCCTACGCTCACGGGCTTCCGTTCCTCTCACAGGGTTAGGACAGAAGCTCATGCACCTCAAGGCATTGAAGCTGGGCTTTTTAAGCCTATTTTAAAGCCTGGCTCCGTTTAATGAGAGCCTGTGCAAACATTCATCTTTCACCAAACAAAAGAGCTTGAGAACACTGCAAACTCTTCTGGAATGGCAAAGCCTCCTGAACCTGGCTGGGATGTGTCAGAATGGTGGAAGTCTCGTAATGAGCGTGGCAGGGATGTGTCAGACTGGTTGGAAGTCTCGTAATGCGCGCGGCTGGGATGTGTCAGAATGGTGAAAGTCTCGTAATGCGCGTGGCTGGGATGTGTCAGAATGGTGGAAGTCTCGTAATGAGCGTGACAGGGATGTGTCAGAATGGTGGAAGTCTCGAAATGAGCGTGGCAGGAATGTGTCAGAATGGTGGAAGTCTCGTGATGAGCGTGGCAGGAATGTGTCAGAACGGTGGAAGTCTCGTAATGAGCGTGACAGGGATGTGTCAGAATGGTGGAAGTCTCGAAATGAGCGTGGCAGGAATGTGTCAGAATGGTGGAATTCTCGTGATGAGCGTGGCAGGAATGTGTCAGAACGGTGGAAGTCTCGTAATGAGCGTGACAGGGATGTGTCAGAATGGTGGAAGTCTCGTAATGAGCGTGACAGGGATGTGTCAGAATGATAGAAGTCTCGTAATGAGCGTGACAGGGATGTGTCAGAATGGTGGAAGTCTAGTGATGAGCGTGGCAGGGATGTGTTAGAACGGTGGAAGTCTCGTAATGATTTGCTGCTCAGAGCAATATAGCACAAATTGCATGAAGACGCTTAATAAAAAATCTGGAAAAAGATACAGAGTACAAGATCTGTGCAACAAGCTATCAGAGATCTTGGAAAAGACATAAAGCATGTTTACATGAGAGAAATGAAATTTTTTAGAATTTTTTGAATGCACTTGCTGGTTGTGTTTCTTATTTCAAACTACACACTTATTTAAAAGACTTCATACACATGTAAAAATAAACTAATGGAATGAAACTGTGCTGCCTGAATCAATTCGTCATCTCGCATTTCTGACTGCAGAGACTCGGATTAACACCGATTGTGCACTGCAAACTGTTTGGTAAAGGCTTGAAAACACAGTATTTGGGCATAAGTTAGTAGTATTGTTTGGGTACAATTTGTGGAAAGCATAACACACATGCTGAGCGTGAACTATTAGCCCGCTCTACAGCACTCATGCATAATACATTAAAGTGATTATGCGAGCTAAACGTGGCGCTTAAGGTGCGAGGGCGTGTTGGTTCCCACCCAGTTCCTTTGTTTCAAAGGGAACGCGCGTGTGTCCTGCGGGCTTGTTTGGAAATTGAAATTGCGGATTTGAAATTGCGTAATTGCAGAGTTGAAATTGCGGAATGGAAATTGCGGAATGGAAATTGCGAAATTCGCTTGTGATTGAAGTTGTGGGATTCGTTTCCGAATGAAAATTGTGTAATTTGTTTGTGCATTGAAGATGTGTAATTCGTTACTGATTTGAAATTGCATGGATTGTTTTTGAATTATAGTTGTTTAATTTGTTTGTTATTTAAAGTCACGGAATTCGTTCGTGAATTGTTGTGTAATTTGGTGAGCTTTGATCTTATGGTTGTGTTACTCATGTTGTGCATTAAATAGAATTAGTTTCGTCTCAGGTGTTGAACATTCCTACCGCGTTTTGCGTTGCCTTGTGAATGTGACAACCATGTTAAGAAGTCCCACGTTCGCGGGACAATTGTACTCTGCGTTGCCAGATCCATATGACAACCATGTTTAGAGTTGTCACATTTGCCCGGCAACAGTACTTTGTGCTAGCAAGTGCAAGTGACAACCATGTTTAGAGTTGTCACATTTGCCCGGCAACAGCACTTTGTGCTAGCAAGTGCAAGTGACAACCATGTTTAGAGTTGTCACATTTGCCCGGCAACAGCACTTTGTGCTAGCAAGTGCAAGTGACAACCATGTTTAGAGTTGTCACATTTGCCCGGCAACAGTACTTTGTGCTAGCAAGTGAAAGTGACAACCATGTTTGAGGTCTCTCGTTGGTCTGCCTGATGCCTTTTGCATCATCAGATTCGTTCGGCAGGCATATTGCTTTGTGTTGTCTCATCCAAATAACAACCATGTATATAGCTGAAACGCCTGCATGGTACCTTTACTTTGCCTTGCCATGTTTGAATGACAGCCATGTACACAGTTGATACGCTTGCATGGTAGCTATATTTTGTCTTGCCACGTCCGAATGACAACCATGTATATAGTTGATACGCCTGCATGGGAATTATACTTTGCCTTGCCCCGTTTGATTGACATCCATGTGTAGTTGATACGCTTGCATGGTAACTATCAGTGTTGGGCCCGCAACTTTTAAAATGTTGCGGCGCAACCGCAACCGCAACACCACAAAAAAAGTTGCGACGCAACCGCAACAGCAACTTTAAAAAAACCAAAGTTGCGATCGCAACCACAAGTCGCAACCGCAACTTTTTAATTATTAAAAATAATTTTAGTTAAATATTATTCAATATTTTTACGTATATATTGCTATGAATAAAATAAATTAAGATATTTGAAATAGTGCATTGTTTTACTAAAAAAATTAATAGATCGAGTAGATGTGTAGACTAGAATTGAATGAATTTTCTAGATACTGACAAAACGTTTCATTTGTACGTATAGCATGGAAAATAAAATGAATTCTATTTTCTGATAATAATAATGTTAAAAGGTACCTGGCTAGTAGTTATATTTTCATAGGAGTTCCGTTTACGAGTATACAAATGTTGCAAAAAAATGAGAAAGAAAGAAATGTTTCATTTGTAAATACAGCATGAACAATCAAACGAATTCCATTTACTAATAATAATATTGAAAAGGTACCTAGCTAGTCGTTTTGTTTTCATAGGAGTTCCGTATACATGGCAAAAAAATTAGAAACAACTAAGTGTATGTAGAACATTTGTACAGCCTATGTGACGCATAAAGAAAAACCATGCATATGCTCCTGTGATATATGATATTCCTCTGCTTTTTGTTGTTCCTCTGTTATGATTTAATACTGGTTCATGATCTCAATGTGACAATGTCAATTCACTGTAATGACGATCAACGTTGCCTTTCAAAAATGTTTACCACTTCAAAATGTTTGTCTGAAAGCCGAGCACGTCGTGGTCTCAAAATATCTTAGCCTAAGGAGAACAGTCATTCGACCGCAGCTTTCGATGGTAATGGCGTGTTAAATTGGATGAACGAAGAGACAAATTCACTTTAAGGAAACATCGCTCCGTGGACATCAGGGTGGCTAGTTCTGTTGATTACTGGCTGTTTCAGCCAATCATTGACTTGTTTCAACGAACTTTTCTTCGTTACATCCTTATCATCCGATATCATTAAGAAGTTGAAGAAGTCATCTTCGTCATCTACATACGTCCTCGGCACTGCTCTCCTCAGCTGAAATACCATTTTCCAATCTGTTTTAAAGATGGGCGATTGTTTTTTTGTTATTACCTCCACTCTTTGTACTTCGTTTAGCCATTTTAGCTTAAAATGTGGATGCAGAGAGGATGCCAAGATGAAATCGTCGTTGTGAAGTACATTGGCAAATTGCAACATCTAGCTGTGTAGATTTGCCGTGTAACACGTAATTTTTAACTTACAACTCACATCATTCCTAATAACATATGTTATATAATGAGTTACATTAAATATACTTATACACTGTAAGCAAAGTGTATGGGTATCACTGTATCGCCTAATGCTAATAATAAACAGTTGCCAGATAGGTTGTACCCTGAACGGCTTAGTTTCAAACGAGTATGAAACGCGTATTAAACTTTATTGAAATTATTTTAGAAATTAAATTACCATCGGGATGTTGCGGTTGCGAGTTGCGGCCTGATACATCGAAAAATGTTGCGATCGCAACAGATTCGCAACTTTCCAAAAATTGTTGCGGCGCAACCGCAACCGCAGCAGAAAAAGTTGCGATCGCAATTGCGGCCGCAACTTGTTGCGGTGCAACTGCCCAACACTGGTAACTATACTTTGCCTTGCCATGTTTGAATGACAACTATGTATCTCGCTGATACACTTGCATGGTAATTTTACTTTGCCTTGCCACTTTAGAATGATAACCATGAGTAGTTGGTAGCCTGCATGGTAACTATACTTTGCTTCGCCACGTTCGCATCACAACCATGTCTGCCACTGGCACATGGTCACTGTACGCTGCACTGTCATGCTTATTTGATTGTAACTGCTGGCAATAGGCTATCTTCATTTTGCTCGACCGATGTACGTGGGTGCAGAAAATCTCTTCTCACCACACCCAATAAGAGCTACTTACTTCCTGCTTATATCCTAGCTAAATCACTGCCCATATTTTTCCACAACATTACCATGATACCGAGGCAAAATATTTTCGAAGACATAGTCGAAATCGAAGACAGCAAGGCACAAAATGCGATTAAAGCTTTCAACATTCGCACATAAAGTAGACCAGGCACTGGAACACGCAAACATTCGGGCACAATCCCGTGATCAGAACGCCAGAAACAGCAGCTGTTAAGTTATTTGCACGTTTGTCACTCGAGAATATGAGGTGCGAACGCAATTATCTTCGTTCGCAAGCGAAGAGAAGATCCCAGGCCGGCGGCCGTAAGCTCCCCCAAAGCCGGGTTGTAATTTCCGTGGAGTTTCGAGCACCAGCCATCGTTAGTTATTAGAGTGCTCCTGCCAGCATCGAGCTCCGTAGCATTGCGTAATGGAGAGTGATGCGCTCTACTGCATATGCACAACGTATGCAGATTGCAAAGACCTGCGAATGATATTACTTCCGCATCGGGCTGATTTTACGTAGTTTCACGAGTGGAAGAAAATCGGTACCTGTAATTTGCTCTGCATCAGAATGGCTTCCGATGTGTCTTCTTCGGTGGTATCGGAATGCATTTGATTCATTCGTTGCTAAACTTGGAACTTGAATGGAAATTTTCAACTTACACAATATCTTTAACACTTTTCACCGGACACATTTAAAAAGAGGTATAAAACCATGATCTTTTTAAAGTGTTGAAATTTGCCCTAGAGTGCCCTGTGCATCATTTACAGAAATTAATGGCTGAGTTATGAGTGCTTTCAGGAAATTGTTTTGCCCTTCAAACTTCAGAGGAGTCATTTCTTACTCTGGCAACATTATTGGAGATCGTAGCTCGCTGAGCAAGAGTATTTCGTTTTCCACTCACAAAAGTTCCTCCATTGTGCTACTTGTGTGCCTCATCTGTCATGCTTTTCTGTCCAGTTTGTCTGAGGGAATCTCCTCCTCTCATGCGCTCTCTCTTTGGATGGCGATGCATTGCGTCGCACCGCTCGAATTGCGACGCTCGACTGGGGCTGTAAAAATCTACGGACTGCGACAACCAGATTTCACTATCGTTCGGGTGGCTTGTGCCAAATCCTACTTGGTTTTATGTAGTTTGAGAATGTATGCGGCATGACGTGGTTTCAATATTATGAAGCTTATGGTTAAAAATCAAATCCGTAATGATGTTGAAATTTATTACACTTGTTGATGATTTTGAGTTACATTGAAATTTTTTTGAATTTGAAGGGTGCTTATAGTTTGCAAAAAAAATTTTCTAGGAAGCGTTACATTACAATGCTCATTGAGCTAATATGGGTAGTATTTTTATGTTTCTAATATTAACCTAGATATCATTTATGTACTAGAAGATGAAGGTTTTCTTAATTTTCGCAAGTACTTCATCGCAAATAGAAAAAATTAGTTTCCTGATTTAAAAAAGACTTACCAAGCCAAATATGGGAGCGGTAGTCACCACATAGATGGGCCTCACGAATAAATAGTTCAACTTCAAATTTGAGAATGAAAAATAAAAAACATAACGACAAATGTGATGTTTCTGTGTAATGGAGATGTATAATCTGAAATATCTCATAAAAGAAAGATGGAATAATAATTTATTAAATCTGTGAACATTTCTGAGGTAAGATCTGTTTTGCACAAAATAAGTTTCCGAAGAGAGGAATGACAACGATACGTAACAGAACTAGCTTAATTTTAATTGGTGATGACCATTTTGATTTCTGAGATGACTGGGATAAGTTTGACTGACAAGGCCACTGCTTAAAGTTCAGTCCTAAAGTTTCATTTTCTCGTAATATTGGTCTTAGAAAACTAATAAGTACATGCGTCGTTTCAGAACATGGAAATTACGTAAAGTCCTATTGCTAAATTGAAGAAAAAACAACATCGTTATAAACACATTTTTGATTCTTCTTTTAATTTTGAGAGCGAGATTCCAATTAGCACTAAGATAAGGAACTTTTGGAGGGACTTAAAATTATAATGAATTCAGCTTAAATTTCTGAGCTCAATTTGTACCAAAATGTTTGATCATCCAAACTTGTGAGCTTGATTACGAAGCTTTGTTCAAACTTTTTCTTTTCTGCAGCTTGTTAGGGCTGTTGACAAAAAATTTCAAAAAGTTTTATTACTTCCACAGCTCAAAAAGTTGAAATTGTAAAAATACGTGCGTTTCTCGTAATAAAATGCCATTTCATGCTACAATTATCAGTGACATAATTGCTCTTGTGTGTCGTATCTACTATAGTTCATATCGAGCTGCTTTGAACGAAAACGATTTTGTGAATTTTTTATTTATTACTTCTGAAGGCGCTGCACACCTTCTTATGGCATCACAGGCCTTAGTAATTTTTTACCATCGTATTTCTGAATTAAAATCAAAACGAGCACATTCAGGGTAACAGTCAGTCTTTATTTCACAATCTTTTCTATTGCTGGCCGACATTACAGTGGAAACGTTACAGGGATTGACATTACAAAGAAAGGCTACATTTCGGAAATTGAATGAGGTTGGTTCTGCAAATAATTAAAAATATATTTGTAAACTAAGGCAAATTATTTTGAAATTTCCACATTCTGAAAATAAAATATATAATTTATTGTATCATATTCTACGTCATAATTCGAGTTAAATATAATGGCGGTAATGAACCTAATTATTCATAAAAATGCAGAAGCGAACAACTCCGGCAAGGTTAACGATCAAATAGTCTATGCTAATCACGGACACAAGTTCGTTATTTTTTAACCTCTAGTGAAAAATTAAGAACTGCGGCAACAACTTTGTTAATTAATTACTTCTATAGTACTAAATATTTGTTCAACGATAGATGAGAATTTTAATGTTGAATTTATTTTTCAATTTAATTTTATTCGAGTATCAGTTCATAAATGTTTGTAAATTTTTATGATTTTCATGCAGTTTTTTGATTTGTGCTATCAAAAGTAGGAAATTTTTCGGAGATTTATATACCAGTATTCAAAATTCAAAGTTTTTTTTGACACCCCGTAAGTAGGTCGTTCTTTTCTACGTGCTATCGAAACTGAACAATTTTTCGTCATAAAAAGTAGAGTCCACATTCATTTCCGGGCAGAGAAATTCGTACCTAAAAAACGGAGGATACTTGCAGCACAAAGTTCTGTTTTGGACCACCATAGCATCCTTCTGAATGGCTTTAGTTTTAACTAAGAAGAGAGAAAATTAAGGTAGGCGGCGCAGCACTGACGTCTGTCTTCTTCCACGCAATGGCTTCCTACATGTCACCTGAACTTCCAGCTTTCCTAATTTTTGTAAATTTACGGCATTTTCTGCGAGCGAAATTCCAGTCTGTCTTGGACCCAGGAAGTGCCACAACGGGCGTTTATTGGCCAACTGGAGGACCGCTCTGTCCAAATTTTCTGGTCATGTTTTGCCACAACGCAGAGTTGTATTATGTTGAATTTGTCTCATTTTGTACCTGGGAGCATCTTTCTTAGAAAGCCAGCCTGCTTATTTTTATTTCAAACGGGGATTAATTGTTGAATTTGCCTTATTTCGTACCTGGGAGCATCGATCTCAAAAGGCCAGCCTGCTAATTTTGATTTCAAACGGGTATTAATTGTTGAATTTGCCTCATTTCGTACCTGGGAGCATCTTTCTTAGAAAGCCAGTCTGCTAATTTTGATATCAAACGGGGATTAATTGTTGAATTTCTCTCATTTCGTGCCTGGGAGCATCTTTCTTAGAAAGCCAGTCTGCTAATTTTGATATCAAACGGGGATTAATTGTTGAATTTCTCTCATTTCGTGCCTGGGAGCATCTTTCTTAGAAAGCCAGTCTGCTTATATTGATTTCAAACGGGGATTAACACGTTCACCGCGATTCTGGGGTTGTAAACGGTTGGTTTGGTTGGTATGTAAGAAGCAAAAAAAGGTAATCGACTTTGATCTTCGAAAACATTTTTATGCTTCCTAAGAAATATGAAAAATGCAATCTCATGACACATTTCACCTGGTATAACAACAGATATTTTTTAAAGAGGTCACGACACAGATTAAATGTCATTCATTTATACTAGTATGTGAATGAGCAATTTACGGACTGGTACACTTATGGCTCAATATGCGGGGAGCTTGTTTATCATGAGATACAAGCGAAGTTGCTCTTACTTAATCGCTTTTCATGAAAATAATGCATTAGAAATAGCTACGTCGAAATCAACATACCTTTGGAAAAGTTGTTTCGTCATGGCAGTAAGGATGATTGAAAAAAGCTCAAGTTGTAAAAAAGATTTTCCTATTCGTCATGGCAGTAAGGATGATTGAAAAAAAGCTCAAGTTGTAAAAAAGATGACCCTATTCGTCATGGCAGTAAGGATGACTGAAAAAAAGCTAAAGTTGTAAAAAAGATGACCCTATTCGTCATGGCAGTAAGGATGACTGAAAAAAAGCTAAAGTTGTAAAAAAGATGACCCTATTCGTCATGGCAGTAAGGATGATTGAAAAAAGCTCAAGTTGTAAAAAAGATGACCCTATTCGTCATGCAGTAAGGATGATTGAAAAAAAGTTTAAGTTGTAAAAAAGATTGTCCTATGCGTCATGGATGATTTTAAGGAAGAAGCCACTTGGTTAAAATGATAGCCTTAAAAAATTATCTGTGAACGGGAGTAATAACTTAAGGAAAGATGGCAATCGAATCGCAGTTCGAGATGGAGCACACATAAGTTCGGAAAAAAGCAATCTCTACTTCTCAAAAGATGGTTAACAAGATTTAGAAAAAAACTAATGTCCATTACTTTTGCATGTACAAAACTTTCAAAGTTGATAATGTTGAATCATTTTCAACACGAAATGCGAATGCTTGTATTTTAACTTTGATTTTTTATCATGGTTTATAAAAAGGCATTGTACCCTGATAAAATCTTGTGTTAAACTGGTGGCATTGAGTGTGTGTTACATTACGTTTGTAGTGCATTGGTTCATTATCATTGTTATTGAAATTTCGTGTGCTGTCTTCTGTCTTCAGAGCACTCAATCAACAAAAATTTAATTAACTTCCATGCAAAATGAAAATGTCACATTAAAACATTGTTGTTGATAATTGAGGCAGTAGCGATTAGCATAATTTGTAAACTATCCTGTATTAAAAAAAGGCGAGTTTTCTTCTGCCCCAACAGTTCATCGGTTGTCGAATTTCACGAAAAAACACAGATTTAGCATCCTGCGAATGACTGAGAGTACAATGACCGATGCAGAACCTTAAGAGCCTTCAATGAATGTGATGCAAGTGATTCAAAATGTCTGCAAGTAATTCCGCAGTGATTCAAAATGTCTGCAAGTAATTCTCACTTTTAGTTAACAGGCGATCCATCTACTATTTTTGAAAATAAGTAAAAAGAAACATCTTCTGTCTAGCAAGACTCAAACCTTAATCGAAATCGAAGTTTTTGATGGAGTGAGAAGAGGCGGGAGAGCAGTAAATGTTCGTCGAGAGCCAGAAGCTCAGCGCTACAAAACAGGAGAGCTTCCGTGGGGAAATGTACTGAAATTATTGCAAGATGAACACTAGCTCATTGAACAGTCTAGTGTGCACCAAGGTCAAGTAAATTAGGTATAAAATATGCTGAACTAATAGCAAGGTGAACACTAACTCATTGATCAGTCTAGTGTGCACCTAGGTTAAGTGAATTAGGGTAAACATTATTGTACACCTTAGAATAGCGTTGATGATAGGATGCCCTAGAAGTCGCTGAACTTATTCGGGCCCACGAGTAGCTGTACTCAAATGTGTCCATTGTACAGGGTGGCGCATAAGTAACGCACCATTTTGAAGGTAAATTTTAAAGATTTATTGCCGCAATATACTCTGGGTATCTGTAGACAGGATACGACATGCAAATAAATTTTAAGAGTTCCTCTATCGTTTGCAATTAACCCTATCGTTATACCTTTCATAGTTTATTTATTATTAATTTTTTAAAAGGGTGCGTTACTAATGCGCCACCCGGTACTAGACTTAAGAAACGATCTACTGCTGTATCGTTTGTGGTAAATAATTTGTTTAAATTGTTTTAACTCCTCTCTACCCACCACTCAACAATCCACGTGCTGCTCGTTGAGGGACTAGGGAAGTTGGTGGTTATGATCTGCTTGGAGTTCTTGAAACTCACTCATGATTAGCGTGGGCTTTTAAACTATTTAAATGCTAATCGTTGTTTTTGCTGGGTGGATGTGGGCTTTTAAACTCGTTAAATGCCAATCTTTGTTCTGCTTGTTGGACGTGGGCTTTTAAGCTCTTCGAATTTCATTCCTGATTTATGCTCAATGATGAAGGGTCTTACGAGTCTTTTAATGCCAATCCGTATTTTTTCTTGTAATTTTTTGCCTATCTTCAGTATCGCTTGTTCTGTTTCTACTTAATGGAGATGGCCTTTCAAGATTCTTTGAATGTCAGTTTAATTTTGATTGGTGGTCGTGTGATTTTAAGACTCCTCAAATGCCAATATTCCTTCATTGCTGGACTTGGGCTTTTAAACGTTCTAAGTGTCAAACTTTATTTGGACTTAAAAAACGTTGGCTCAAATGGCTTTGTAAATGATAGTTTTCTCTTCAAAATTCCTGGACTTAAAAAAGTTTACGGCCATTATTTTTCATAAAAATACTTGCGGATTCCGATGTTAAAGTCGAAAAAAGTTGGATTCACTGTTTTTATAGCTAAAAAAATTCCTTGACATTCATTTTAGTTTGTACTTAAATATCAGAATATATAAACAAATAATAGGATATAGTTATTACAATAAAGGCATGATAAAAAAAACATAAATTCAACCATGCATTACCTTAAAATATTTGAGTTTCATCCCAGCCTATTTTTATTCACTACTAAACTAAAACAAAAATACTCTAGTATTCGTACATAAAACGAAATTTCGCTTGAATTTCAGCATTACACCTTAAATCACAATAGATTTGCAGTAAGTACCCTCCTGTGCTCGGCATGCTTCTTCATGTGAACAAGTTTAGGTATTTGGAAAATTCGTTGTACTTAACATTTATTATCGCTGCATGTTTTCTGATTTCTAAGGCTTCTACAATTTTTCCTGATGCAGTGTCGGAGTAAGTGCGCATTATGCTGAAAGCTGGAAGAAATGCATCCAAGTTGGGTGGCTCTTTTTGGTGATCGTCTCTGAAGTGTAGATTTGTACTGAAAGGAATTCGTTCTGATGTTTTCCTAGCATGAAAATAAAAGAATAGAAGAAAGAAAGGACCAACATTTGAACTGATTATTGTTTTGAAAAACAGTTTTCACCCAGGAATAAAAGTTTTTCTGAAATAACTACGTCATTTTTGACGGCGGAGTTCTATTAGTGTATAATAAAATGAGAGATAGTGATCAGCATGATACTGAAGTAAAATTTTAAGAATAAGTTTGTGATCTATTAGAAGCACTTCCATTCTCACGCACAAGAAAGTTTATCAGCAAAGAATGAAGTTTATCAGCGCGCAGGAATTACAATTTTTAAAGCTGTGCTTCTCTTTTCGAACTGCAACAACTCTGTAAAGTTTAACAAAAATCTGTCGCTCAATTACGAACTTCGTCTTATTTTTTCTGCCACAAGGCAACTGATGTTAACCTTGACTGGTTACAGAAAACTGCTTCCCGAACGTTCCGACATTCTTCTTTCATAGTATTTCACGACAAAACGTAAAAAATCCATGATGAAACAGATTTTATGATAAACTTAAAAAATTCATTTTCAAACTAGATAATTTCATGATAAAACCTGAAAATTCATGATAAACCTTGGAAATTTCACGATAAAACTCGGAAATTTCATGTTAAAACTAGGAAATTTTATGATTGAACTTGAATATTTATTAAAACAATCTGAAAATACCTCATAAGATTTTCATATCCTCGAATCCCAGCTTCCTCGCAAGCATTAAAAGCAAACCAACCCAAATCACTTATTCCCTACACAAACAAAATTCCCTGTATAAAAAATGGCTCGTGAATAGCATTAAAACGACGGCATTGAGATTATAGGAAGGAAATCTTAGGCTTTCGCTGTACTGGGCAGCAAGTGCAAACCTCTCCTAGAATTATTGCAGGACGACGAAGCGAAATAATGTTGTCTGACCTGCACATTTGTCTCCAGGCACAATACGGAGCTCCAGCGAAGTCAAGAGGGCAATAATAGATGTTATGAAGCCTCTCTTGCGGGGCTTAGTCTTTAATTACTGAGGCTTGGCTGAACAGTCACGGCTTCTTCCTGCGATTGACTTGTTTTGGACGGAGTGTGCGTGATTTGTTTTGTACCGAGTGTGCGTGATTTGTTTTGTACAGAGCGTGCGTGATTTGTTTTGTACAGAGTGTACGTGATTTGTCTTGTACAGAGTGTGCGTGATTTGTTTTGTACGGAGTGTGCGTGATTTGTTTTGTACAGAGCGTGCGTGATTTGTTTTGTACAGAGTGTGCGTGATTTGTTTTGTGCGGAGTGTGCGTGATTTGTTTTGTACGGAGCGTGCGTGATTTTTTTTGTACGGAGTGTGCGGGATTTTTTTTGTACTGAGTGCGAGCTTTGGTGAGACCGACTTATCAAGCATTCATTTTAAGCCTCAGGTTTCAATGACTGCACAAAATTTGCAGTTGCCGACAAAATATCAGATTAGGCACAAAATAAATGAAGAATGAAAAAAATGCTAGACCCAACGCAATAGCAGTAGATGTTATTCGAAACGCTGTAACAAACACAGCATTTCAGATCATACAAAAAATTTGCAAAGTACGTTCAACTATGAGATTGAATGGAACACATTACACAATACACAAAAATATCAGTTGTAATGCACCCCAATGGTGGGATAAGGCGTTATGCACTCCAACGGTGTGATGAAGAGTAGTGCACTCCGACGGTATGAAAAAGTGTGATGCTTTCCAAGTGTGATGAGGTGTGATGAACTTAAAAGGTACACTCGAAACACACCAGTGATGTGTGCAGTTGTCATTTTTTGCAAATATTTGGATTTCTTCATTGATCCCAGGTGAAACTAGCAAAAACATAAGAGGTAACAAATAAATCTGTTCATTTTCATCGGAAAACATCATCTGACTGCTTGTTGTCAAGATATTTTAAAACCAAAACCACTTAATACATTCAATTTGATAAGTTCATTGCTCTATATATTTTGGTAAATATATTTTGGCAAATATGTTTTTGCAAATTACCACTCTAATGTGTTCTTTGAAGCACACTGCCGAGTGGCAGTTCCTGCCACATTTTGATCTCGTAACCTGATGTCAGTGCCAATCTAATGACGGTGGTTGTAGTGACGGTGGTTGTGGCGACGGTGGTTGTAGTGACGGTGGTTGTAGTGACGGTGGTTGTAGTGACGGTGGTTGTAGTGACGGTGGTTGTAGTGACGGTGGTTGTAGTGACGGTGGTTGTAGTGACGGTGGTTGTAGTGACGGTGGTTGTATTGACGGTGGTTGTAATGACGGCATAGTCAGAGAAAAAAATCAAGCGCTAAATGAATAACAATAAATGTTTTATTATCGTCAATAGGTGTTGAACTTATAAGTTTAGCTATGTGCTGCTACTGTTTATTACCGTAAATTTCAAACAGTGCAATTTCCATGCTGTATATTTTATACAGAATCCAATATGGCATGCTGTGAAAATTTGACTCCTGAATTCACTTCTCTGTACTGAGTAACATATGCTTTGTTGTCGTAAATGTTATTTCAAAAAATAAATGCAATGACATGGAAGAAATTCTAAATCGATTGGCATCTATCAACTCAAAATTAATTTAAATATTCGAAAAGTGAAAGTACTCTACTAGAAAATTTTGATCGAGGGTGTATTTTCTAACTTAGTATACTGTCGTAATGTGAAAAAGATTTCTAAGAAAAAACTGCGCATCAATATGCTGTTTGTGAACACAGTTTACATTTCAATTCATCCGGGCTTCTTCAGTTAGGAAGTATACGAGGAATTAAAACAAGCGTCGGGTAAATACTCGTGTTTATACTGCATCGCCAGATTTTCTCCCACGTTTGTATTCCTCAATTTCTGTATATTACAGTTTCTCCTGATAGGAGGCCAAAAATTTAGAAAAAATCTCCTGCTCATAGGACTACTCAAAAAAATTTTTTGAGTAGACATTTGCAGGTCTCTTATCAAATTTATTTTACAGCTGTAGTCAAGATACCATGAAATTCTTCTTGTAAAATAAATTTATTATTTGAATAGGCGATTATTGGCATAGGATTGAATCGCGTAATAATAAAGGTAAATACCCTTTCGTGATCTCCTTGACTCTATTGTTGTTCGAGCGTTTTTAGCTTGTTGGCATAGGTTCGCTCCAGTCTTGGCCTGTCCGGAGCTAGGTGTGCATATTTTTCTTTGTAAGTCAAATTGTCAGCAGTTTTTATCAATGTCGGCTTCTCTGACCTGTCATGAGCTGACCTCCTTTCTCACAGTTTCTGCCTTAACTTGTACAGTTCATTTAGAGCAATCTCTGTGAAATGATTCCATAACCGTGTGATACTATTGTTGTAACTTACAGAGTCTATGGTTTTAATGCCGTTTTAGTTCTTTGAACGTTTCTCTGTGAAAAATACTTATGTGCGTTGTTCTTGTCCCTGTGCAGGAACAATAATTGGAGCTTTTAATAAACTCGATTCAATTCAAACGTTTGACTGATGGCTCCATATGTCTCCAAATAAACTCGTATTTCAATTGCTCTGGGAAATACGTTACACTTCTAATGTCCAGAACTTTCGACAACACAAGAATCGGGTTGAAAGCTTGGCAAATAAGAAAATCCGTTTTTTAGTAGTTAAGATTTAAAATTCTCTCTGAAGAATTCGTTCATTTCAATACATTACAACTGAGGAGCACACTCTAGCAACAAGGTTTAGCGTTGAAGCTGCGATACATCATGGGCGGAATCTTTTTACAGAATTTTCTCTGAGGATTTTCTGGGTTTTCTTGAGCAAATACGCCGGCGGCAAATGCCCTCAGCATTCCAATGAGCCCCCAAAGAATTTACGCTGATGAAAGAATCTACTGCGTGAATATAAAGCACTCTGTCTTGTTTTCCTCCGTGAAAATACAGCCGAGGGCTGTGCAATATTGGTGTCCAATTTCAAGGGGAAGTCTATTTCTTTAATCAACGGAAGATACTGACGTCTTTTTTTTCCGCTCAAATATCTCTTTTTGAGAAAAGTTTTCCAAAATCACTAATGAACAAACCTCAGATGCATTTTGTTAGTAAACTAAACCCTACTGTACTTTCACCGTCTTGTTTAAATGGATTCACGTCTGAAGTGAGAAGAATTTTCCATCCCTTGTTAAACAAACTTATGCGTTTAAAAGGTAGGAAGAATTTTTCAGTTCTTTTTTGGATTCAATTTTTCCGACAAAGAAAAAAAAGGCTTTTCTGGGAGCGACAACCCTTTCCGCTCTGCCGTTATGGTGGGGCTGAAGATACTCTTGATGATTGTCTAATAAATTTAATAAACGATAATATTCACACATTAAATAAATTCTAATAGTCAAGTACTTTAATGAGGAGCTATTTGTAAATTAGGTCGATTTGAATTTATTCCCTAAACAAAAAATCACCTCTTATTTACGTTTACTGTTCAATTAGTAATAAATTATTTTTATCTGGACATAGTTTGGTAAAACCACTATTCAATTTCACAGCTATTGGATACACTTTTATGCTTTTTCTCTCCGTTTCTGTATACGCATTTAAATGGACCGTCGTGACACCTGTTTATATATCTCAATTGACGACATTTGCATCATGTTTCGAAATTAACGTAACTTTTCTAATTTGGTAACTTTATAGGACATTAATGTGTTCTTCTATTATTCACTTCCTAAAATGTTCTTGTTAGTTTTGTGTGATGCAAATCATTATATGCTCTTGAGAATGTTGTGACAACCCTATCTTGGTGGTCACTCTCACATCTCCCTCCAATTGTGTTGTATATGTCTTGGTAGCCGTTGTAGAATGGTCATTTTCATGTTCCTGACTCATGTAGACTGTTTGTGGCAATTTTGTTGGCATGGGAATATCATAATTTCGTTGCATGATATAAGACATTTTCTCCGAATCCCTTGATTGGAATACCGGTCTATACGTAAGAATACAAATAGAGTTCTGAATGTCAACCTCGCTGCGTTAGACAAAGAATTATTTTGATCCAACCATTTTACTTTCAACAAATTGCTTATATCGCAAGTCACTGAGCTCGTATTTCACTGCAAGTGTGCACGAACAAGAGTACTCTCAACTATATATTGTGACGGGAATCGTGTTTTCTTTTATAATTGTAGTTACATGTATCATCAAATCTAGATTAAGCAACACTAGGCATACATTTCCTCAATAATTTTTTTCGACTAGTGACATGGGTATTACAATAATCATGTGTGTGTATCATATTAGTGTATTTTCTTTACTTTAAGATAGTTTTTAAAAACCAATGATGTTTTGTATCATCTCTACTGGAAATAAACTGTTTTTATTTTTTTAGTTTTTCAAGTCATCAAATAATTCTGATATGAGCATTATAGATGGACAAATTTTTTTATCGGAAGTTGAAGAAGACATAATAATTGCCTTGTCCATTCTTAGTCTGGTGCAAAACTAAAGTTGTTTTTTCGTTTTCCATAACCTACATCTCAACATAGGCGAAAACAACATATTTGGAACGTATGTGTACTGTGTAGTACATTTCGATCTTTGAAGACGAACTCATTTATTAAAGATGCATGTTTTTTCTAAGTAGATGAATGCTTTTTATTTCAGCCAATATTCAACTACAATTATAATGTGATAAATAATTAAGAGTCAAAATTGTCAGTACGATTTCTTTCTCGTTTGAAAAATTTATGTTAGAGGAAGCGATTTTTAGCTCTTTGTCTCTGGTTGGGATGTGTTGAAAAAGCCAATGAAACTCCAACATTTTAATTTAAATTAATTTTCTGACTAAGTGACATTTCAATACATTTAAAGAGTGAATTAAAAAACAGGGTGAAGGAACCTCCAACTTTGATATTCTTCTTTACTTTATTTCCATGCTGCGTTTTTCGACCATGAAATGTTTCAATGAAATGTTTCATTCTTTATTTCAGCGGGTTTTCTCAATGTAAATAGACTGGGAAGCTGGAAATTCAGTGTTTTGTTAGAGCTCCGTTCAGTCAGGCTTGCCAAATTGGCCTTTCTTGCAACGAAATTTGGCACTTTTGAAACAAAGTTTGGAACAAAAATTGATCATCTGTAACTGTATAGGTTTGCCATATGGGGAGTGGTCTCGAAGCCAATTTTGTGTGAAAAGTGGTCAAATTTTTAGTGAAAAATGGTCAAATTGATCAGAAAATAGTCAAATTTGGTGTAAAAATGGTTAGATTTGGCGAGAAAAATGCTTAAATTCAGTATGAAAAGTGCCAAATTTAACAATTTCTAGCAAGAAATGGCCAGTATGGTAACACTTGATTCAACAGCAGGTGTTAAAGTGAGACTGTTTTTCTTGGCGCAACTTTGAGTAGCCACAATCTCAGCCCTGCTATTTCTGCAGAAAACTTTCGACTTTGAACGTAATCTTTCTTATCGCATCACAGAACACTGACATCAAAATAAAGCTATCTGAGAATCGCACCTAATTTCATTTGTTTTTCTTTTTATTCCCCATCCGGTTCTCAAATTTATAGGTTTCAGCGGCCAAAAAAATTCCGTCATAAAAAATCGGGCTGGTTCAGTAGACACAGTGTCCAGTCTAGGACTTTAACATCTTTCGTTGCTCTCGTCAATCCCTTAACGCGTTAATTTCCATGGTTAACTAAAGTACAATATTCCACTCAAATTTAAAGTCCGTTGTAGTGGGAAATTTTAAAAATGGCCAAAGTAACTGGATCGTACCTTTATTTAGCATTGATTAGGTGTTTATGAACATTGAGTTTGTGACCACTGATCGGTCAGCAGCATTATGAAAATTCCCTCCGTGTACCACCAGTGGTTCACAGAGCGGTTAATGAATTAACTTGGGGTGAAAATCATTAACGCAATGGTTTGATTGAATCATAGTTGAGCTTCATTGCTTGTGAAACCTTCACATGTAATGAATTGTTGTACTCTGTAATTTCCAAACTTTAAGTAAATTTTCTGCTGGCAAAAATTTCTGAATATGAAGGGAATTTTTCGAATGTGGAAATTTCTAATTTCTTAATATATGGTGAATTTTCCGAAAGGAAAAATCCTGAATTTGAGAGAATTTTTCCGAGGATACATTCCAAAATTCCAGAAAAATTTTTGGGGTTAGAAATTTCTGAATTTGGGGGAACTTTTAGAAAGGGAAAATTTTTTAACTTGAGCTGTCAGAAATGCGACGCCGCGTACCAGAGGATGTACATCTTTTAAATATGATATAATTTTAATGCAAATCAGCGTTCTGGATAAAAATTTTTGGCTGCCATAAATACAGCTCTCACGTCGCTGCAAAACATATTGTGGCTTTTTAATTATTTAGGACCGACTTATGAATCACACTCCCGTTTATTGTTTATCGTGAATATCCAAAATCCGTAAAATAGATACCAAAAATCGCTTATTTAAATCTTTTCTCCGGTTATATTTCTCTACAACTTTTCCTTGGAACGCCAAACTTTCCTCAAATTGTTTAGCCTCCAAATAAAGTTCATGATCTTCGGTTACGCCAAAACAACTCGAATCGACACTTCATTCTTAATCACTGGTTAGTGCAGCGATCTTTCAGGATCTAACACATCACTGGCTGCATCCGAAATCTGTAATATAAATACCAGAAATTGCTTATTCAAATATATTTTCTCGGATTATTACATAACCTCACCATTTTCTGTAGAATACCAAATTGTTTTAGCCTCAAAAATTAAGTTCACAACCTCCGATTAACGCCAAAACAACTTGCATCAAATGCTTCATCCGAAATCACTGGCGATTTGAGGGATGTAACATGTTATATCACTGGCTAGCTCAGCGATTTGAGGGATCCAACACGTTAAGTTAAGCGCTCTTGCAAAAATCCCTCCATTTAGTGTCCCGCTTGCACCGATCCGATCTATCTATCTTTACCGATCTCAGGACGAGGTCATTCTGCACGCTGCTCCAAATCTGCCATTGCGCTGGCTTCCTATTATATCGGCTTGGCCTGGCAATGTCATCTGCGTCCATTCGGCGGAGGGCAATGTGCAATGCCACTCGCATCGGCCAGCCAAGTTTACATAAAATCGGAGCCCTCTTTGCCCGATGTTGCAGAGAAGTCTGGCCTTCGGTGATAACACGTTTTCTATTCGTTCGGGGCTATCAACGACTAGAGTAGAAAACTTTCTTGATCCAAAGGGCAATGCGCTGCAAAACATGTTGGCTCACCTATCACACTTAGCGGCTGTTTAAAGCACACAGTTTTGGTTACATTTGCTCAGTGAAATCTTATGTTCAAACAACGGCTATTTTGTGTTTTTCAGTTGTGATATAAAATCATGCTCATGTATCCATTCTTATTGATACACCACTAAATTTGAAGCACAATTACCGACAATCTTAGCTTTGAGGGTAAGAAAAGAGGCCACGTTTAATAATTCACTGGCAAGTAACGCTGAGGGGAAAAGAAATTCCAGAGCTTTTACGAGAACTTTATCATCTACAGAGCAGCTTCCGAGTCCTTGCAACAAAATCAAGTTAAATGAGTTTATCAATCATGTGGATACATTAAATATAGAGTTGGTAAAAAATAACTTAGTTAATACAGATTCTAATTAGTTTCAGAAATAAAAATGAACTAGTTCTTAAACAATTACAATAACACGGTTCCCAGGCCAAGGCGGAAATAGTAATAGGTTATACGTAATAGCTCCCGGGCTAGAACAACAACAGTAAAAAGTAGAAGCTAGTGACTAATAAGTAACAAATTGCCGTGCAGAAAATTACCGTGGACTTCACCGAACACCACAGCAACTTGCGTTCTTGTGATGGAGGATGACTATCCTTAAAGGCTATCCTGCATCTGGTGATGGTGTGAGTAGGTGCGTGCGTCGACGTGCCAGAGGTGCGTGTGTCGACGTACCAGAGGTACGTGTGTCGACGGGCCAGAGGTGCGTGTGTTGACGTGACAGAGGTGCGTGTGTCGAAGTGCCATAGGTGCGTGTGTCGACGTACCAGAGGTACGTGTGTCGACGTGACAGAGGTGCGTGTGTTGACGTGCCAGAGGTACGTGTGTCGACGGGCCAGAGGTGCGTGTGTTGACGTGACAGAGGTGCGTGTGTCGAAGTGCCATAGGTGCGTGTGTCGACGTACCAGAGGTACGTGTGTTGACGTGACAGAGGTGCGTGTGTTGACGTGCCAGAGGTGCGTGTGTTGAGGTACCAGAGGTGCGTGGGTTGACGTACCAGAGGTGCGTGTGTTGACGTGCCAGAGGTGCGTGTGTTGACGTGCCAGAGGTGCGTGTGTCGACGCGAGCGTCAAAAATTCACAACACATGCACATCGAAAATTTAAAAAGTCGTCTAGTATTAACGGACTTTCGAAAGTCAGTTCCTCATTTAAACAAAATTCCAACATTATACGTTGTTGCAAATTTACTCGTATAGTACTTTTATGTCTTCGTCTCGTATACTGTATTAGGACGAAGCCGTGACGGCTGTAATTCCGATGTAATTTTGCATACTCAAAAAACATGTAAACTTAAACCATAAAAATGGGTACTGTAATAAAATTATCACTACATGATTTGTCATGAAAGTTCAGATGCTCTCATGCTAACATTTCTTCACATTGCACCTTTATTTGAGAATGAATGTTTTCAAAAAATATATTTCGCTTTTAGACTTCAGTGAAAGCAATGAAGTCTTCAATAGGGAAGGAATTTCTATTTGTGCAAAGGTATTGAGACCACACAATTGCGCTTCACGTCCGGTTATTAACTCTTCAACAGAAACATAATTCATGCGACAGAAGCCTTTGTTCAATAAACCCATCAGCGCCCCCAATAAACCCATCAGTCCCCTCAATAAGCCCATCAACCCATGCAATAAGCCCATCATCCCATGCAATAAGCCCATCAGTAAACGCGACCAATAAATAAACCCAACAACGATGACGGACTGGAATTCCTCTAAAAGGAAAGCAACCACAAGGAATGAAGCTATGTGCCAGAAAGACATTCATCACAAATCACGAGACAGCACGCCTAGAAATCTCATTTCCTTCTACGCTACCGTGGATTTAATTAATTTTGCTGGCCAAAGACACCCTTATTGGACTGATTGAAATCAAAGCCAATGCGAACAATGTCATAGATTCTGAACAGAGCTTGAATGCCAGAGACTTATCAAATGAAACCTCCGAGATGCTCAAGCTCGCCGTATCAAAAGAAGATCTAATCTGCCAGCTCTCCCTCAGTTATCTCGTTTTGTTTTCAATGGACTCACTGCAATACGTATCTGTGATACAGACTGAGTACGTACAGACTGCAATGCGTATGGACTGACTGCAATACGTATCTGTGATACAGACTGAGTACGTTCTGACTGCAACACGACTGACTGTAATGCATATAGACTGACTGCAATACGTATCTGTGATACGGACTGAGTACGTACTGACTGCAATACGACTGACTGTAATGCGTTTGTACTGACTGCAATACGTATTTGTGATACGGACTGAGTACGTACTGACTGCAATACGACTGACTGTAATGCGTGTGGACTGACTGCACGACGTATCTGTGATACAGACTGACTGCAAAACGTCTGAACTGACTGCAATGTGACTGACTGCAATACGTATCTGTGATACGAAAGCACTTACGAGTCATTGAAATTATTTTGATGAAGAAATGAAATGATGGAGACATCTCGTGCGAGACAGGAGATGTTCCCTTCTCTGACGTGCCAGAGATACGTGTGTTGACGTGCCAGAGGTGCGTGTGTTGACGTGCCAGAGGTGCGTGTGTTGACGTGCCAGAGGTGCACTTACGAGTCATTGAAATGATTTTGATGAAGAAATGAAATGATGGAGACATCTCGTGCGATACAGAAGATGTTCCCTTCTCCCCCCCCCAAAAAAAGTGGGAGCAGCAGAAAATATTATTTTTTCCTTTGTGAACATATCGAAATTGCTCGAGTTCTCGACGTAATAAAATTTTTCAGTCGTCGTTTACCATTCTTACTAGAAGAAGATCAAATTTGACTCAAAGCAGCATTTCTATGTACAAAAATCATGCACAAAAATCAGATAATTACAAAGACAATATTTTTCACGTTTCAAAACGTAAAATACCTAACAAAGTTAGGCTCTTTTGAGTATTCGAATTGTAGTTCGTCGAAAATATTTTATCTAACTTAATTTATAAATCATTTTGCACCTTGAAATGCAAGGAAACACATTTATAGATTTACCTGAGGTTGAAAGTAAAGTATCATCCGTGTTTGTGTCTAATTAATTTTTACGGGACGAATAGGGGAGACAGCGATGCAGGTATCACTGATACGCTCATCACACACACTTTCAGTTAATTCTTAATTTTTTTAAAAATTATCTTAACACAATTGGGGTACAAAATTTCAGGAAAACGAATGATAAAATTTTCTAGTTATTTTTATTGTCTTCTTTTAGAAGAAATGGGAAATTCTCAACATGAAATTTGAATTTTTCGGCCTGAAATTATAATTTCTCGGCATGAAATTACAATTTCTTAGCGTGAAATTACAATGAATATATTTGAACGTGTAAGTCATTTGCTTTAATCGCTACTTGATTAGAAATTTAAAAATGAGGAAAATTCCTAGGAACTTAATCATATTTAATTGGAAAACGTTTCGGAGTCCAGCTCCATCATCAGTTTAAAAATACAAATCATTAGTCTGCAATAAAAGAAGAAACAAAATGTTGTAGACAGTTATTAAAAGAGATCACGAAAACAAAAATGAAAGCATGTCACAAAAAACAAAATCGACAAATTTCTATCTAGTTACTATTTGCAATAGATATGAACTATCGGTATTGTTGAGGGTCGGTTTTCGTATAAAAATATGTAACGACTCTAAAACCCTAAGATCAAATGAAGTTGAAGTAGAATCTTAGATTTTGAAGTCTATGGAGGATATCGGTGCGTTGCACTTTTCTGCGTGATTGCGTACTGCAGAGTGAGAGGGGTGAGCTAATTGGGTCCCGGTTCGGAAGCTTCTACCGCGATGTTCGGCCACTCTGATATAAAAATTGCGTGACGTCATGCCGACGTACAATGATGTGCACTGCACACAACTGAAAGAATAAATCTGAGAGGCTCGCATTTCCATCGGAAGCGTGTCCTTGTACCGGAAAAAGAACCCATCTTAAAATTATTAACTAGAGTCACGCGTAACTGAAGGTTCTGAAAGTATTTTTCACACAATTATTTTACCTCGAGTGATAATTTCTCAGAGAAAGTTCCTAAATACGGGAACGAGCAGTATAAATGATCTTTATTGTTTTCTCTAATAGTTTGCGAAGCGTATTGCTAAGACAGAAATTTCTTAATTTGCGAATTGATGACACCCAAAGGAAAACCGTTAGTTGTAAAATATGTGCGTAAAACTTCAAAGTCACAATGAACATTTTTGAAGGTTGAAGAAATTTTTTCATTTCTTACGGCCTTTCTTTCATTTCGCCTTCTTTCTTATTGGGGGTTGACTAGTGAGCATACAATCGGAATAAGAGGGAAAAATGGAGGAGGAGTTTATTCACATGGCTTCTTGATGTTTCTGTACACAACGCCTGGCAACTTGTGAGACTGAATAATGAGGAAGACTCTTCGCATAAAATCACCAGAAATATTGCAATGTCATACTTGTTACAGTTTCGTGTTCCACCTATTGGTACTGTACGAAAGCCATGCACTAGTTTCTTTACTGCAAAGCGCTATGACGGAGTTGATCATTTGGTTGAAAATGTTACAGAGCTGAAGAAAAGAAAATGTGCCAACAACTAGTGCAAATCTATAGTCTGAAGTCAATGCAGGAAGTGTGATGTTGGATTGTGTGTACCTTGTTTTGTTGACTACCACATGAATATGTTCTAGATGGATAAATGAAAACTTCAATTATTTGAGTTTGGGTTATTTTATTTCAAGCTCGTATTCATTTTACAATGTTTGCTGGTATTAGGTAACCAATTTCTGAATGGAACGTACAACTTCTTAGATTTGTTGAAATGTATATCCATCTTACTAGTGATCATAAACAACCTAAAAAATAAATAAAGTGCGTTACAAACGTTTCCGACGAAAGTACTTAAAATTATTGCTGATATTGTAGCCCCGCTGATATCCAATCTCATTAACCAGTCTCTCTTACTAGGCACTTTTCCGAACTCCCTCAAAGTTGCTAGAGTAACCCCTATCTTTAAAAATGGTGAAAAAACCTGTGTAAACAATTATCGACCCATCTCCGTACTACCAATTATTAGCAAGGTATTATTGTGTATAAAGAAGTGTACTCTTATTTTGAACAAAAATCATTTCTTTACGATAAACAATACGGCTTTCGCTATAAAAAATCAACAACACAGGCTATATTAAATCATTTACAATTCCTCTATTCTAATATAGATGAAGGAATGCCTGTCTTCTCTGTATTTCTTGACTTTCGAAAAGCATTCGATTGTATGGACCATAAAATATTACTCTCGAAACTACACTGTTATGGCATTCGAGGGGTTGCCCATGATTGGTTCAGATCATACCTAACAAATCGGAAGCAGTACGTTGTCATTGACGACGCAAAATCGGACCCACTGAAAATAAGCCATGGAGTTCCACAAGGATCTGTTCTTGGGCCCCTTCTATTTCTGATTTTTATAAATGAAATTATTAAATCTACATCATTCTTCAAATTCATACTTTTTGCCGATGACAGAACGTTTTCTGCTGTCCTTCCGAATCAAAATCCCGCTATGATTGCGGAGAGTATAAATAATGAACTTCATAGGGTTTCATTGTGGCTTAAAGCTAAAAAAATTAGCCTTAATATCGATAAAACAAAATATATTACATTCTCATACAAGAAAAATGTATCTCTCCCACTCATTAAAATTGGCGAAGGTGAAATCGAAGAAACCCACTCATGTAGATTTCTAGGCATCATAATAGATAAACATCTGACCTTCAAAGAACACATCGCTCATATTAGTTCTAAATTATCAAAATCTATCGGAATCCTAAATAAAGTTAAAAATTTCCTGCCTGAAGAAGC
>JACJUY010000292.1:124491-144552 GCA_014220935.1 Platorchestia sp. MABIK
GTTAAATAAAGCCGATTTGACCTATATTGTAAAATACAGCATTAAATGTCAATTATCACAGTGATCAGTCTATTGCGAAACTAGGTTAAGTGAACTAGGTTAAACACTATTGTACACCTTAGAATAATGTGATTTTAGGATGCCCTAGAAGTCGCTGAACTTGTTCGGGCCCACAGGTAGCTATACTCTAGTTTGACCATTGTATTAGACTTAAGAATCATTCTACCTCTGTATCACCTGTGGTAAATAAATTGTTTAAAAATTGATTTGTTTCCATACGGCAAAACTTCATATCTTCTTTTCTTCATATATGGTATTACAACTTTTAATTGGACATGCGGTGTTTTATTCACACCTAGAAAAGTACACAAAATATGAAAGCGCTTGCGAAAATTTTTTTCTTTCAAGAAATCTGGGAGAATTAAGGCTAGTTCAATTTCACTTTAATACAGAAATTGAATGCTTCACCACCGAACTATAACCATACAATTGACAAAAGAAGAGCTAGTATTTTTGTACGCAACTTTCAATGTAGTCAAATTGAACTACTACGGAATTACATGACATCAAATAAGGCGAATATGATCTATAATTTCGACGATTAACAACACCATTCATATGGAAAGCCGCCTCGTCTGATACAACGAGAGTTATCAGAAATCTTTCATGTCTCTTCATAAACCATCCGCGCAACGTTGCTTTTCTTTCGAGATTACTTTCTAACACATCCTGCCAAATCCTCGGTTTGTAAGGGAATAAACTAAATCTCTCTTAATGATTCCACGAACCGTTGACTGCGATAAATTTGTTCCCTTCCGTCGACCTGAAAAGTTTTCATTATCTTCAATTTGGCTGCTCACCATTTTGATGTTTTGTGGTATTCTTCCTGCAAAACGTCTTCCGAAATTCCCATTGTTTCTACTGAGTATTGTTGAATAGGTAAGAAAATTTGCGGCAGTTTTTCTCACAGTAAGTTTGCTTACACTTCTGCTCTGAAAATGATTTCAAAATTGTTGAGTGACTTTTCCGACATTTTTGACATCATTGACAGTTGCGATCAAAAATACTCGCTCTTCTTTTGTCAATTGCATGGTGAAGGATCGATAGTGATGAATTTAATCACTCATTGGTGATGAATTTGTCACTCAAACACACAATTTCAGATATGTACAGAGTGACCGGTAAACACCGGTCGAATGAGTGCCGAACGTGATCGAAGACGCCTGGAGACTCACGAATCTTTACGAAGGCTATTCTGTTATTATTCCAGCTATTCTATTTCTCGCGTTCATAATGAAATTGATTTCAGAACTTTTATAAAAACATTTATATTTACACTCTCACATTTTATTACTGAGGCACATATATATGTATGTATATATTTATATACATATGTATTCATGCCGTATACATTTTTTATATAAATATAAATATACATGCATAAATATTTGTACACTGTATTATGTAATTCGATGCACATATTTTAACCAAATACAGAAAAACGCAAAAAAAAATGATTTTCATGAGTGATAAAATCCTCAAAACTTCTTCGTTATCGAGAAATGATACCCGGAAATAATTTTAGATTTCTGTAGGAATAGGCTTACAATGCAGCCAACGAGTAAAATCTAACTCATCATTGCCAAAATTTCACAAGAATATCTTATTGCGCCTGCAGTGAAGTTAGCAACACTTTGGCAGGCCTGACAACACGGTAGAGGAAACAAGGTAGAGTCAAACCAATCTTTTTTCGTCGACTGTGTGGGTTTGCTGACGTCACCGCAACGAACCAATAGCAGCGCTCATATTGAATCTGGTAGCAATGCTACCTCTAAATCCGTCTCCACTATTGGCCTAACGGAATGGCGTTTTGGTGACATCATGAAGTTTGTTTGAAATGAAGACGTTCTATTGGCTAGCCGAACACGAAGAAGTGTATTTTCCCCCTTAAAAATGACCCTACCTTGTTTCCTCTACCGTGCCTGGTAACTACCTCCGCCTCATACATACATAACTGCTGTGCTCTACTCCCCCAGTATCCAGACTTCGTTCCCTCGCAGGGCCGCACCGAGAGACCATTTTGCTCAGCAGTTCCCTCGGAAAGCGATTCCAGTGGCTATTGTTGGAATTACATTCTCAGATTTTGCGTATCATTCTCAGATTGCTAAATGATATGAAGAGAATGTTGCTATTTTGTTTTTCAACACAATGGTATTAGTGTGTTTATCTACACAATGTTATAAGTCTGTTTTTCTACACAATGTTATTGTTGTGTTTTCTACACAATGTTATTGTTGTGTATTTCAATTTGTTATTAATGTGTTTTTCTACACAATGTTTTTAGTGTGTTTTTCAATTTAAAGTTATTAGTGTGTTTTCTACACAATGTTATTAGTGTGTTTTTCAACGTAATGTTATTAATGTGTTTTTCTACACAATGTTATTAGTGTATTTTTCGACACAACGTTTTGTGTGTTTTCAGCACAATTTTTTGAGCATTTTTCTACACAATTTTTTGTGTGTTTTCCCACACGATGGTCACTTCTGTGTTCCTAATATTTAATTCTGTAGAATGTTTTGCATGCTTCACGACCCGACGTTGGTGCTCAACGCTGCTGCCGTACACGACGCTCGGCTACTTCAGTTTTACTAAGCGGAAGACTGGTAATCTTTAGCTACAATAGCTGCTGTGAGTTGGCATGTTCATAAATAAGTTATACGTTTCGAGCTTTGAACTTCTGGGAACTTCTTGCAGATTGTTCGCTGAAGAGTTTCCAGTTGACAAGTTCAATTCACACAGAATTTTTCACTTATAATTTTTCCCATATATTTTTAGTACACTCATAATCGCACGCTGAACAGTTTTCAGTTGTTCAGTTCAGTTCGATTGTAATTTTGATTCTGTCCTGTTATAAGCTGGCTTGGCCTAACCTCACCTAACTTTACCTATTATAACCTACTTTAAATCGTTTGATTAAATCTTTTAAAATGCATTTATTGTACATTATTCTCTCTTCTAATATTGGGATAAGTTTTTGATTAAAAGTAATGGTGTTTTTTCATACGATGTCACATTCGAACTTCGTTCACACAGGCCTCATTGTGCATTAAGTTCTGAAATGCCGTATTTTTCATGCATTGAGTTCTGAAATGTCGTATTCATCATGCATTGAGTTCTGAAATACCGTATTTATCATTCCTTGAGTTCTGAAATACCGTATTTATCATGCATTGAGTTCTGAAATACCGTATTCATCATGCGTTAAATTCTAAAAAACCATATTTATCATGCATTAAGTTCTGAAATACCGTATTTATCATGCATTATGTCTGAAATACCATATTTATCACGTATTAAGTTTTGAAATACCGTATTTATCACGCATTGAATTCTGAATTACCGTATCTATCCTGCATTGAGTTCTGAAATACCGTTTTAACATGAATTATGTTCTGAAATGCAGTATTTTTCACACCATGAATTCTGGAATACAGTATTTATCTTGAGGTGTGAAATACTCTATTTTTCATGAGTTGGGTTCTGGAATGTCGTGTTTATCACGCCCTGAGTTCTGAAATACCTTATTTCTTACGCATTAAATTCAGAAATACTGTGAGATCAATGTCAGGACGCTATGACGGTAACCTCTGACCAGTCCGGCACCCAACTCACACATCTCGGTTCAGTGGGAAATTGTAGCCCAGTTTCTTCCCCTTTTCTCAACGGGAAGATCCTCCGGGCCAACACGGTGAGGTCTCGAACGTGCGATCCTTCGCATAAAAGACGAGATCTTTTGTCCACCAAGCCACGGGGCCAAAGTAATGAAACCTTCTTTTTCCAGATCAAAAATTTAGTCCAGTTCATTTTTCGTAATCAATGCTATTTGATCATTCATATTTGTAAACACTGCAGATTTATTTCTTTCGCTCTAGACTAAACCGGCAAGTGACTCTGGCGTATTCGAGCAGGTGAAGTAATGTCTTCCGGCAAGTGAAGTAATGTCTTCCTTCAAGTGAAGTAATTGTCTTCCGGCAAGTGAAGTAATTGTCTTCCGGCAAGTAAAATAATTGTCTTCCGGCAAGTGAAGTAATTGTCTTCCGGCAAGTGAAGTAATTGTCTTCCAGCAAGTGAAATAATTGTCTTCCTGCAAGTGAAGTAATGTCTTCCGGCAAGTGAAATAATTGTCTTCCGGCAAGCGAAGTTATTGTCTTCTGACAAGTGAAGTAATTGTCTTCCGGCAAGTGAAGTAATTGTCTTCCGGTAAGTGAAGTAATGTTTTCCGGCAAGTGAAGTAATTGCCTTCCGGCAAGTGAAGCAGTTGTCTTCCGGTAAGTGAAGTAATGTCTTCCGGCAAGTGAAGTAATTTTCTTCCGGCGAGTGAAGTAATTGTCGTCCCGCCAGAGAAGAAATTACTTCTTAACAATAAAGAAATAGTCTTCCTGTGAGTGAAGAAATATCTTTCTGCAAATGAAGAAATAGTCATCCGGCAAGCAGAAAAATTGTCTTCGAACAAGCGCCCTAATTGCACATCGGCATATCCCATCGCTGTAATGCGCTCCCGGACTACTTACAGCCTCCGCTCTTATTCTTCGGGATCGAAGCAGCAGAACATTTGCATATGAAATGGACCTTTTAAAGAGACCAAAGGTGAGGCCCACGACGACCGAGCTAAAGAGGTCCTTGGGAGCCGATTGTTAGATAATTTTCTCAGGTTTCCGGGCACGATAATGAGGAGGCTCTGTGTTCTTCAGCGCATCTGGTCGTTAAAATTCGCTTACGTTCTTTTAGGACTTGTGAAAGAAAGGTGTCTCTGATTAGCGCTAAAAAGGCTTCAGAATTTTCGACTTCGGCGTCGTTAGTCTAAGATTGTTTTTCGTTTGTTCTTCGCTGGAATTGTGATTTTTATTATTTTTTTTTATCAGGGTAGGTTTTTGGAAAAGGTTTTTTTTGGGGGCTGATAACGTCTTTCGTCTTTCTAAGCGACCGGTGCCGGGACAATTTTTTTTAGCAGTTTGTTCGATGATTTTTTATTACTTTGGTAATTAATGGAATTTTATTGAATCGCATTGTTATGTTAGAGAGAGATCCAACGCATAAACGTAAATTCAAATTATAAAAATTTCGGAACTTAAAAGTCATTTTCAGGACTGTAAAAAGAAGAAAAAGAGAAAATTTTGCTCACTCCTGCAAGAGAAGTGAGGTAAATGTAAGATAATTTTTCTATAATCAAGTTCACTGCACTGAAGCTGCAATTTGAATGTGCCTCAACGTTCGCCATTAAAATGTACAATTTTACGTTAATTTCTATCGTGTTGAGCTTGACGATGAAGTCATTGCAGCAGAATATGAGCTGAATATATTCAGCTCATCCATATTCATTCATCAGTGAGCTCAAAGGTGTTGATTGCCCCCATTCAAATTCATTTTCTCAATTTTGGGGGTTTCTTCATCGTAGAGAATTTGAGCAATGGAAAGACGCGCTTCTTTTAGTGCATTCAAATGGTTAATAACGTTCTTCTTCCACTTTCTGACCGTGACAACGTTTAAAGAATACAAAATATTCAAGGTATGATCAATGTCTTCTACATATTTTTCCATTGACTAGATGTTCGAAGACCACACAGTTTTTACGGTGAGTACTTTACAGAGCAGGTTTGGAGTAGAGCTTCGGCATCGCGCAGCGGGACTGCGAAAAGCGTTGGCATCTATAAATAAGGCGAATAAGGAGTAGAATAATGGGATTGAATCACACGACACGGAACTGAATTATACACCGTCTATAAGGTGATTTAAGGAGAAGAATAATGCGACTGAATCACATTTCACGCAACTGAATTACATACCTATCTATAAGCTGCTTGATAGTACTGCAACAATGCAACATGCTCCGACGAGACGGACAGTTGTTTTTGCCAACAGGAATACGGGAGAGGAACATTTCAAACCCCGTGCAACAGCTAGAGCTTATGCTAGAGCTTCGCTTTGGCTTGCATTACTCTACCTAAATGAAAATCATAGTCCACTTTACCCTACATACATGGAGCTGAAATTGAGATGTCTTTATTCCCGATTCATATTCAAACTAAAGGTGCTGATGAAAAAGTTTTTGAAAATATTTATGAAGTTCGATTCAAGTCCAAGGAACTTTTTCCAAAATATATCAGCAAATATTTAATAGATATTCATTGTATTTGAGTTTGATTATTGAAAGCATCAGCTTGTACATAAATGAAGGAGATTAGAAAAGTCTAAGCGCAGGTTCTAAAGATTGACATATCTTAAAGAAACGAAATCATGAAATCTTTGTAAATCTTACGACTGAGACAAGTGTGTTCAGCAGCGCTCACTTCAGGTGCTCGGCGTGTAGAGCCAACGTACTGCGGTGCGCTAGGTGCACAACTATTGTTCGCAATGCGCGACGTGCGCAACTATTGTTCGCGATGCGCTAGGTGCAAAACCATAGTTCGCGGTGTGCCAGGTGCTCAACTATTGTTAGCGATGCGCTACGAGCACAACTATTGTTTGCGATACGCTAGGTGCTCAACTTTAGTTATAAATGAGAGAAGTTAACATGCCAGCCAGTATTACCATAATGAGAAAATTGTCCAATTATTCATTTACTAATATAATATGATAATAGAAGACTATAATACTATCCTGTCGCATTATAGTTTACTATATTACTATTATACTACAACCATACTACAGTAATCTGATAACTATCATACTTTTCTACACTACTATACTACTCTAATATGATAACTACTATACTTGTCCTACTAATATACTTCTATAACATAGTAAATACAATAATATGGAAAAATGGAAAACTTCATTTTCATTCACAACTGGTAAGGGAAAGCGGGGTGGTAGGAATTAAAACTATAATGTTCATCAGTACTCAAGTAAATAACTTTTAATCTGAATGTGAAGAAAATACTCTTTTACAAACATCAGATCAAATAACTTCGATTGAAAGGAATTTCTCCATTCATGGACATCTGCCCGGTTTGGTAATGCAAGCTCACTATTTATAAAAATAATGATGATTATAATAATAGTTCAGAGTAGTTCCAGGAAGGTTAGTTTTTATCAACACACTCTATGTACGAAATTTGTTTGAGGTTTGTCGAATGTTAAAACAAAAAGAAATTAATTAATTTTTAGCCTTCAAGTTGAAATAAAGGTTTCCGTATGGATTCTATTCATTGCGCGCATTTCAGCAAACGATGTGCGTACAATTTTTACTCAAATCGCACAACGACCCCATCATCTATTACACAGTTTACACAAAATTAGGACAATATCCCTAAGGCTCAACTGAACATCAGCGACTTTTATTAGCGGAACATGACTATGAGTCCTCCAATAGCATGTCTCTAATATTCCTCCGGCAGAGCAGCAATTAAAGCGATTAAATACTCGTAAACATTGAGGTGTCTCTTTCATATTAGGATAAAAAGCGAACTTAATTCCACGATTTGTCGCGGATTTGTTGCTCTAATGAGAGCCGCAGGCGGCGGTCGGGCAGAGGATGGGTCATAAATAATATATTTGCCAATAGCTGGCGCTTACTATTATTGATGGTCTCATTAATTAGGCAATGCCTGTGAGTTTTACTGATTTTGGCGCTGTGCGATAACGAGGGTGGGTTCAGGGGGAGAGGGTGTGCTCAGTCTGCATGTTTAATGAGTTTGTTAATGTGTTTGACAAGCACAAATGTTTGTTAATGTGGTTCTGATTGATTCTTCATTGGAAAATCGGATTTCCCCAACATTAACAGGAAATTTAGCTTGTAATAATGTTCAGTGGTAAACATTCTCTACAACAATTTTTATGAGCACAATGAAAGTACGCAGTTTTTTAGAAAATTATGAGCAAAGGAAAAAAAATCCCTGAATATTTCGCGATGGTATTTATGAGCACAATTATGAACGAGTACTTGATCTTTCTTTTGAAGCTGTCAATGAAAGAAAGATCCTTAAACGTCTCGAGTAATTCAATAGTTTCAATAGCTCATCTTCTCATCCCAGAATACGTAAGCACGACACACTATGCGCGACGTCACCGTCAAAATGACTTTGGTTCACAAGGACTCAAGCTCGTTTTTATCACAGCCTGTCCACAGGAAATTTCTGTCCGCTCTGAAGAAGCAAGTTCTTCTCAACTGTGTGACCACGTTTCCTGCGAAAGGACCCACCGGTGGTCACTGAAGTTATTTTCAAAATGCTGCTGACCGACCTGCAGTCACTAACTCAATTTTCATAAGTACTTAATGAAAACTAAATACAGGTACCATCTATTTAAAGTTCGTTATTTTCAAAATTGATCTCTAAAATTATCTCTAACTTGAATTGAATATTGAACTTTAGTTTAACACGCCGCATTGAACGTGCTAATTTCGGACACTCCACATTATTTTAGAGTAAATAATCGCACGATAGTGGAAATTAGGATTTTGTAAATGGTTGCTTTACTACCCGGAAGATCCTTCAATTCTTTAAGCTACTATATAATTCTCAACGTTTTTAGCTTTGAATGTTCTCTACTACACCGGAAACTTCAGAATTTAATCTTTTTACTGCCTAAAATGTCACGTCACAACCAACGTTACTTTGTGACGTACTTTTGAATGCATTTGCGTTCGTACAAATTCGCTGACGTACTCACAAATGTCTTGATGGGCAGGCAAAAAGTGCGAGATGCGTACTACTGACGTGACTCACTCTAGAATGACGTAACGCACTTCAAACGATGAAATATTTGCACGAAAGACATGGAAAGACGTGAGATGCTTATCGATAACGTGAGTCACTCTCGAATGACGTAACGCATGAATAACGTAACATTTGCACTAATGATGTGGAATGGTTACGAATGACGCGACTTATAAACGAATGACCGGACCTTGAGTTTTGCATGAATTACTTGTAAGAAATTATGCGAGGTAAAGTGCAGTCCGCGCTTCCTCTTTGAGTCTTCACATAAATCCTCCACTGAAAAGACGAAACAGTGGCTGGAAGTTTATTACTTCCATCGTAGCAGCGTATTTTACATTCTGTCTCTTTATTGAGTTATTCTTTGATATTTAGAAGATTTGCTTACCTTAGATTCACCGGTAATTTGTTTTCAAAATAAACTCACGATTGTTCTGTACTGTTCTCAATCATTTCATTATGTCTTCCCTCCTCTTCATTATATCTATCCTCAACCGAAAGGTGCTTTCATTTTATAATCTCTTGAACCAACATAGATTTCTATTTATCCATCACCCTTACCTAAATATGTCTGTATTTTCTGATCTCAGCAAATGTATGCATCTATCTACTTATCTTTTCAACTTATTACTGTCTTCATTTCCTTTTCTTCTCATTTAACAAATTTCTTAATTTCCTTTCTTCCTCAATGTCTTCTTCAATCAACATTTTCCCAATCAGTTCCATTTTTTATTATCACGACCAAAGGATATCTCTATTTCTTAATTTCCTCAAGCAGTAGGTATACCTTCATTTCTTTTTTATCTCAACTAACAGATACCTCCATTTCCTTATCTTCTCAATCAACAAGTGCCTCCATTTCCTTATCCCCTCAACCAAAAGAAGCCCCCATTTCCTTATCTCCTCAACCAAAAGATACTTTCCGATCTGCAACTAAAAAGTTTCTTTTAAGGAGCAAGAAGTCAGTCTCGGACAACTCGGTTTCAATTTTCCACGGTCGTAGCCAAAACAAGATTCTGAAAACATTGGCTAGAAATAAAGTCCTGTCCGAAGGCTCTGAAAAAAGGCAGAGCCTTTTCAACCTTGGATGTCGGCCTCTGCAGATTATTTTATGTTTTTATTCTATTTTTGCGCGTTTGCTCTTGAGGGCGGCGATTGGCGGAATGAAAGCGGTGAGATGGGAGCGTGAGGCGGGTGAGAATTGCGCCTTGCCGGCCGCGGCCGCTGGGTCCTGGGCGCGCTTACACCCGCGCTGGGAAAACAAGGGAAGGCAGCCTTCCGCTGGGTAGGTTCTGATGCTGTAGTAGGGAGGGAAACAAGAATCTTGCTGTTTTCTGAAGCTGTTATGGAAAGAGAAATAAGAATCTTGCCGTTTTGTAGGTTCTGACACTGTTTCACGAAGAGAAGGCAGCCTTCCGCTGTATAGGTTCTGAAGCTGTTGTTGGGATAGAAACAAGAATCTTGCTGTTTTGTTGGTTCTGAAGCTGTCGTAGGAAGAGAAACAAGAATCTTGTTTTTTGTAGGTTCTGAAGATGCTTCAGAAACAGGAACAAGAATTTTGCTTCTTACGGATTCAAAGATTGTTGTATGTGAACAACTTGAAGCTTGTCTCTTTTAAAGTTTTCAAACTTTTACCAATAAAAACAGTAGACGGATTCTTTTAGTTGTATGAGTTCTGAAATTGTTATGAGAGGGGGACCGAAAGCATTTTTTCCTCGGATCAAAGATTATTTAGGAAAAGCATTTTGAAACTTTTATTCTTAGAAGTTTTGAAACTTTTATCGTTCGGGCTCAACGTTAGAGTGAGCAGTAAGACTTTTTATCGGTTCATAAACTTGTGCAGAGGATGTAGAGTAAGTTCGAAACTTTCAAAATCCAAACGAGAACGTTACTTTACAGAGTGTTATCTCATCTAAAGAAATGTTACCTTACCTTACAAAATGTTGCCTTACGATATGTTTCCTAACCAAACGTTACCTTACCTTTCGAAATGTTACCTTACCTTAAAAAATGTTACCTTACGATGTTTCCTAACCAAATGTTACTTTACCTTTTGAAATGTTACCGTACTTAACCAAATGTTACCTTACTTTTCTTTGCAAAATTTTATCTTCCGAAATGTTACCTTACCTAACAAAATGTCCCTTGAACCCTTTGGGACTTACTGTTACTCTAGGGCCAAGATGGCTAGTGCTTCCAGTTTAGGGTATCTAACATAGTTTTATAGTGACTTAACTAGTGAGGGAATATTTTGATGCAAAAAAAAATTAGGGAAATTAATAGCATTCATGAAACTATTTTCTAGACATTCCGGAAGCCTGCTCGCGTAAATGATCATTGATAACTTCTAAGTTCACGCCACAGGTTCCGTGCAACATATTCAGTAACCTTTCTATATAACTTGAGCAAGTTCTTTCTGATCTTTGTTCATTTTCTGATAAGTGTGGGGCAAAACTTATAAATTATTTCTTCAAAAATTCTAAAACATCATTTTTTATATTAAAAATCTTTCACGCCAAGAATAGAGCTTTAAAAACTCACAATTTTTTAAATTCAAACAAAGAATTAGGCACTTGGTTAAGAAAAAACACACACACTATGGCAATTTCACTGATATATCAGAGTCCTAACAACTTTTTTCTTTGGAAACTTTTTCCTAGCCCTAACCATTTGAATTCTCGTACCGAAAGGGTTAACTGTACGAAACGTAACTATACCTGACGAAATATCACGTGGCCTCACGAAGCGCTACATTTCCTCACGAAACTTTACCTTTACACACGAAATGTTGCCCTACCACGCGAATCTTTGCCTCTCCTCACGAAACTTAACCGTAATTTACGAAACGTTACCTTACCTCATGAAACGTTACATCACCAAACGAAATCTCGCGTTACGAAATATTTCCTGCCTTACGAACTGACTTACCTTATGAACTGACTTACCTTATGAACTGACTTACCTTACGAACTGACTTACCTTATGAACTGACTTACCTTATGAACTGACTTACCTTACGAACTGACTTACCTTATGAACTGACTTACCTTACGAACTGACTTACCTTTTGAACTGACCTACCTTATGAACTGACTTACCTTACGAACTGACTTACCTTATGAACTGACTTATCTTATGAACTGACTTACCTTATGAACTGACTTACCTTATGAACTGACTTACCTTATGAACTGACTTACCTTATGAACTGACTTACCTTATGAACTGACTTACCTTATGAACTGACTTACCTTATGAACTGACTTACCTTATGAATTGACTTACCTTACGAACGTCAGTGTTCCCTAACTAAATGGTACTTGCTTAATAAGATGTTACGTTAACGTACAAAACGTTGCATAGCTTTACAAAAGGTTAACTCACTTTACGAAATGTTACCCTATCCATAACAATGTCACCTTTTCTTGCGAAACGTAACCCTTTACCTTACGAAACGTTACCTTTTCTTGCGAAACGTAACTTTACCTTACGAAACGTTACCTTTTCTTGCGAAACGTAACTTTACCTTACGAAACGTTACCTTACCTTGCGAAACGTAACTTTACCTTACGAAACGTAACCTTACCTTACCAAACGAAATGAAATGTGTTACCTTACAGAATGTTATGTTACTTTATGAAAATTTTCCTTACTTTATGAAACGTTACCTTGCCTTACGAAACGTGACCGCACTATCCGAAACTTTGCCTTACTTTATGAAAAGCAAGCGCTAGAAGCGCTACCCTACTTCACAAAACGAAACTTGGCGTTCCGCTTCATGCAGTGTTTTAAATTTTACTCCACACCTGCCAACTTTGTTAACATTAACCCCAAAACTTACCTCAAAAGTGTCAGAAACTTTGTTTTGCTGTAGCTTTACGAAAAGTCTCTAACTTTGCATCACCTCAATTCTCAACTTTTATAAACATTCGGGAACTCGCCCCCGATCTTTTCTAAAAACTCCAACGCAAAGTAAGTCAGGAAATAAACTCAGTTCACTACAATTTTATAAACATATGTTGCCTCATTAGGAATGAGTATTTTTGTTCTAAAGGCATTACACGAAGTGAATTTTAAGCGTTGAACTTCTTCCAGTAACGTGTGAGGGCGCGAGCTGAGAGTTAGGTAGGCCTTCCTTTTGTTGAAATGAAAGGTTTTATGTTATGTAAAGGAACACCTTCTTTCGGTTCACTGCTGTCCTGTTTTTCAGTACCTACTACTTTCTTCTTCAATTTTTATTCTGTTTCATGAACTTCTTTCTCAACTTACTATTTCTATGCCTCTTCTGCATAGAAGGGGCACGTTTCCATATCTCTATACTAAATGGCACATTCCTCCTTCCTCTCTTCGGAACGCTTTTTTAGTGGTTAGAGAGGCTTAAACTAACATCTCATCTAATCTAACTGCGTTCAATAATATGTTTAGTCCGACTCTGCATAGTATATACGTCTTGAACCATGTTGCCTGTCAAAGTATAACATTCAATAGATTTAAACAATTCAATTAAAAAAAAACATATCATTCACTTGATATTCAAATGTGTTGGATTTTTTTACATTTAAATATCTTATGTTCTCTAAACAAGAATTAAAACAGAGCGTATCCATATCGTTCAATGTCTAGTTAATTTCCACAATTTTCAAGAAAATTAAAAAAAACAGTGATAATGACACAAGCAAGAGACAAAACCGTCTATTAAGCATCCAATGCAGCATGTACAATATGTTTGTTTGCAATCGCCTCCTTGTACATAGAACTGTATAGCTTCTCTTACGCGATCCAACTCCACAATCGGATCCAACTCCACAATCGGATCCAACTCCACAATCGGATCCAACTCCACAATCGGATCCAACTCCACAATCGGATCCAACTCCACAATCGGATCCAACTCCACAATCGGATCCAACTCCGTAACCGGACCCAACTCCACAACCGGCATGTTTCTACCAACTAACAATAGATCATGTTGCCATTGATTCAATGGCTTCCAAAGTCTTATTCTATTCCATTTATAAACTCCAAAAGAAATCCTTATTATTATCATCAAGTTCCCATAAACTTACTACCCTCTTGAAACTCCCACGGAGAATTTCAGGATAAAAATTAAAAAAAATTTCGTTCTGTTCGGAGTAAACCTTACGCAAGTTGGGAAGAAAAAGCAGAACTTGACGTAACTCAATAGCATGCGGGTGATGAAGCCGGCATCACACAAGCAGACAAAGCATGACGCAAGTTTTTTGAATTTTCATGGTTTTGCGGTAAAAATCATTGTATTATGGTGAACATCATTGCATATTGTGGTAACCATCATTGTGCTGTGGTAAACATCATTGCAGAGTGATAAAGGTCATCGTTTTGTGGTTAAGATTATGGTACTGTGTACTGTGATCATTGTATTGTGGTAAGCATCATTTTATCGAGGTGAACATCATTGTATTGTGGTGAACATCATTGTATATTGTGGTAAACATCATTGTATATTGTGATAAACATCATTCCAGTGTGGTAAACATCATTGTGTTACGGTACACAGCATCGTATTGTGGTAAACATCATCATACTGTTTTAAACATCATAGCAAAATAATTGCAGTGTGGCTAACATCATTGCAGTGCGGTAGACAATATTGTTTTGTGGTGAAGATCCCAGCATTGCGGTAAACATCATCAACAATTTACACAATCGTGGAGCTCCAGCTGGCAGAGCAAGTTTCTTTAAGTGTACTTACGCCGGCTGCTGTTGCATAGCCAAGTCGCCTTGTTGTAATTTAATGTTGCCAGATTCACCGCCATGAAAATGTCCCCTTTGTTTGTTGCTGGCATCCCGTTAGCTTAATAATGGTCTCAAGTGCCAATTTGGTTGTCTTGTTTTCAAGTTCCCAATATAGTTATTCATTTTAAGGCTCCCAATATATTGTCTGATTTTCAAGCTTCCAGAATAGTTTTCTTATATTTCGGTTACTTGCTGGTGAGCAATTTTCCGATGCAGTCAAGACATTATGCCGCGGATAATTGTTTTTAAAATCCGGATCAGGTTTCATCTTCGTCAGTTGAACTGGGCCCGTGATACAGACGACCAGAGCTGTTAAAATCTTGTTACATTGAGTCATTTAAACCAAGTTTTTGGGAATTGTGTTTTGTATTACAGTCACAATATTACCGTATTATGATCAAAATGTCGCAATATCATCTTATTGTAATCGCAATGTCATCGTATTGTTGTTGCAATATCGCGATATTACTGTCGCAAAATCATCATACTGTCATCGGTACTCCATACAATTATTATCAAAATATTGTCATCACATCACAACATCATCGCATCACAGTCACGATATCACCGTTACACGATCAAAATATTGTCATAACATCACAACATCATCGCATCCCAGTCACGATATCACCGTAGCATGATCGAAATATTGTCATAACATCACAACATCATCGCATCCCAGTCACGATATCACCGTAACATGACCGAAATATTGCCATAACATCACATTATCATCGCATCACAGTCACGATATCACCGTAACATGAACGGGAAATTGCCACAATATTGTCCTAGTGTCCTTTTTCCGCGGTGCTATTGAGATGTCAAAGAAAGATCATCAAATGATCATCGCGATGTTGCCTTATTGTCGAAATATTAAAAATTATTGTTGCAATGTTGTTCCTCTTTGAATTATGATCACGTTAGCGACACTACCTCCTCATGTGACAAACAGTAAACACTTGGTATGAAATTGCCGTCACAAAATCGTGTAATCATCACATTATCGAGACGATATCATCATGCGAGGGACGGTAGACTCGAAATATGAAATTGTCGTCTCAACATTTCCACATTATTGTCACTTTATGGACACTATATCATAATGTGACAGACGGTACTCTTAGTATGAAATTACCGTCACAAAATCTTCTCATCATCAAGACCATATCATCATGCGAGGGACGTTAGACTCGAAATACGAAATTACACATTATCGTCATGTCAACGATGGTAAAGTCAGAACCGGATTTACAGCCGTCATAGTATTATTTACCTTCATTTTTATCTTCAGCATCCCAAAAAAGCACCTCTCCTTTAACTGCGTACTGGAGAGTAACACCACAGACCAACAGATGCTGTATGCAGGCATAAATGAAATTGCAAGGATGGTCACTTTTAAAATAGACATTACCTAGCGAGTTTAATATGTCAGAACTAAAAATATACACGAAAGATGAACGTTTCGACCACAAGGGTCATCTGTATACAGGTGTGATATTGATGAAAAGCTTTCATAGAAATCCATTTTAAGGGCATGCTCTGTGAGCGCTCGCAGGAAGAAAACAGGTAATGGTGAGAAAGCAAAGGTTGCTCCGAAGATTAATGCTGTCAGAAGACCGAAAGAACCTTTTATTACTACTTTTGGTACAGGAGGTTTACTAAGAGCTTTTGACTTTAAATTTGAATTGAGTTTTTAACTTCAGTTTAACCCATCGCAGGAATAATTATACTACAGAGGGCACACATTATTAACACAAGTCATTTAATATCTAAACTTTCTGGCCCGGAATTGGAAGTTACACGCAACTTTTCCATAAGCATTTTTGGGTGAAGATAACTAGGCAGGTTTTACCCTATAAAATTGCAATGTTTTTCCTTAAGCATTTTTCGGCGATTATGACTAGGCAGGTTTTGGTCAATGAAATTTCACTGAAAACTTCCAAAATCCAAAAACTTCCACTTCATGCACACTCGGTGTCACATTTTCCTTTTCCTTTTCATTTTCATTTAAAAAATCATTTTCTTCGTTTAGGTTTAAAGTTTTAGATATGAAACAAAACTGCGCATATTTATGAAAAAATAAACGTTACGATCTTTCGAAGTAAATTATTGAGTAAAAATGAACATATGCGCTTGTGAATGGAGTACAGGAAATGAAACCCGATGTCGGAATGTATGAATACACGAACCTACGTACACTGTTAGGTTTTGTGAGGTGCTTAAACGTTTTGACCGCGACGTGCGCCACCGGTGGTCACGTAGTGGATTTTCATAATGCTGCTGACCGATCAGTAGTCCCAAACTTCATTTTCATAAACACTCAATCAAAGCTAAATAAAGAGACGATCTAGTTAATGTTTGCTATTTTCAAAATTTCTGGTTCAATTAACTTTAAATTTGAGTTGAACATTGAACTTCAGGTTATATAATCGCGAGCAACGTGTTAAAAAATTCTCTTAACCGTTTTTAAAGCTCAATTTTGAGCTTGAAACTCGATTTTTTCCCATTTTTTAAGCACTGTTGAAGCGTTAGAAATGCATACTAAATTTCCATGGTGTCTGGAAATTTTGAGGGACGTCAGTTTATATTAATTCTAAGGGAACTTGAAAACGTAGACTTTAAAGTTTCCTGGCTAAGCAACTCGTCTTTTGGAGGTGAATACGTTGAAACGAACGTACAACTCAAAGTTGTGTTATGACGTACAACAAGGTTATAATCCATTGATGAATTTTACGACTTAGAATAAGGGTCGAATGTATTGGTAAATTTTTCGATGCAAAATAAGGTTAGAACATTTTGATGAATCTTACAATAAAATACGTGGTTAGAATCTATTGATAAGTTTTACAACAAAATACGTGGTTAGAACATATTGATGAATCTTACAACAAAATACGTGGTTAGAATATATAAATAAACATCAAACCGTAAAACAAGGTTAGGACGCGTTTTCTCACTTGTCATGCACAATGTAGTTTTAGTTTAAAAAAAAAGATCGCATTCTCTTTGAAAATTGAGCTTTATTTTGAACGAAATTACCACGCTTTTCTCTCAAAATTCGAACGGGTCTATTTTGCAAGAATTGTGCGTTTTTTTGCGCTTTCGATGCCTTTTGGAGAGACGCACATACGGCAGCAACGAGAAAGTATTTCCTTTTTAAAAAACAGAGAATCGTTACAGAATAGAATCTCCAATCTTTCTGCGGGAACTGAAGCTCGTAGATTGATTTATTTTATCATCACTACGTTTTGAACATTGCTTATAAGGTCATGAACCAGGCATTGAATTTGACAAAAAATTGAATTCATCATCAAACTGTTGAAATTTTGCCCTAGTTTTAATGTTAAAAACAACAGTAATTTAAAAAGTATTTGCCTTTAATATTGAATTCTCTGTGGGTTGAAGGGCTCATATTCAAAATTCACGTTTGACGCTGGAAATATTTCACACTCTAAATTAGCTTTCGGTTTTTTTAAAGACAGAATGAAAGTGCGTACATGCATGTTAAATGAACGTACATAAATAGCAGAACCAATGATTATGCACATATGAACACAGGTACTCAGTTTAATTATTTGATTTTTTCAGGGCATCTATAGTTTTGCAGAAACTACAATTGGGCAGCTGAAATCATGGATATCTCGACGACAAATTTAGACTGGATATTTTTGAAAAGAGCCTACGAAATTAAGCCTGCAGGTTCGGTAAGCAGAAGAGGCTTAGACGAAACCTAAGATATCTTAACCTCTCAGATAATTTATTTTTTACACAGAAAAGAAAGTTTTTAAAACCTATTTATAACCTATGAAAAATTACAATTGAACAAGGTTCATAATTATACAGTAAATATATGAATTGACGTGATCACGGACGGTTTATTGGAAGCTGACATTAATTTAAAAGATTTATACTTAAATGTAATGAATTAAAAACGTTGAGCTAAGGCTCTCGCATGTATACATCATTCCATCAGCTTGTTAATAACTAAGATTGCAATCATCAACGATTGTCTATTGGATAGAAGAAAAATGATCAATCCTGCTTATTAACATTATTACTGCTGCGAAACATCACCATCATATATACATAACATCTTATGAAGGGTATGAAAAAATCCGGACAAAATATACCTTCAACCGAATTGAAGTATTTATTTCCAATACTCTTTATTCAAGGCGAAAATGTATTTACCCCGCGCTGGTATTCCTTTCTCATTGACCACGTATTGACACATACAGTATGTGTATTGCTGTGTAAATTGCTCATTCACGTACCGGTATTGATAAAAACAATTTAAATTATTTCGCCATTTTTCAAAAATTTTCGCGAACGAGGTAAAGTACTCTCAAGCAGTAAGATTCTTCTTACATCTTGAAGATGGTTGGAATGTATTCTAGTAGTCGAGTCAGTTTTTCAATTTTGCTACACACAATCTAACCTAATCAACCGTAGCGATCTCGCTGATCACAGCTGTTCGACAAGACCTGATCAGTTCGACAACAAATAAAATGGGACCTTGCAAAGCTGATCAGTTCGACAACAAATAAAATGGGACCTTGCAAAGCTGATCAGTTCGACAACAAATAAAATAGGACTTTGCAAATAGGATCAGTTTGACAACAAATTAAATAGGACTTTGCAAAAGCTGATCAGTTCGACAACAAATAAAATAGGACTTTGCAAATAGGATCAGTTTGACAACAAATTAAATAGGACTTTGCAAAGCTGATCAGTTCGACAACAAATAAAATAGGACCTTGCAAAGCTGATCAGTTCGACAACAAATAAAATAGGACTTTGCAAATAGGATCAGTTTGACAACAAATAAAATAGGACTTTGCAAAAGCTGATCAGTTCGACAACAAATAAAATAGGACTTTGCAAAAGCTGATCAGTTCGACAACAAATAAAATAGGACTCTCCAAAAGCTGATCAGTTCGACAACAAATAAAATAGGACTCTCCAAAAGGGATCAGATCGACAACTAACAAAATAGAACATTGTAAAAGCGTCACAAGTTAAAATAAAGTACAGTTATCCCTTTCAAATTTCGTAACTTAGGAATGAACTCGACATTATTATCGAACATTTATTATTTTACTCTCATTATTTCTATCAAATTATATTGATTTAGAGGTTAATTGAGCATTTTATTTTGTAATTAACAATTTGTTGATAGCTACCATAGCTTGAAAGAAATCAATTCATTATCAGAAAAATGTTTTATTTCATCATTTTTATACTTGCCTGATTTAAATGTTGTATTTTTTCATGAGAAGTGAATTTGGTCATTAATTGGACAGTTAAATTGCAGCTGAGGTGGAAGCCTAAATTTCGTGACATGTTAATCGTCGTACAATATCATCATAATGATCCCTGGTAACCTCAATAAAATCCCTGGCAACTGTCATACGGTCCCTGGCAACCGTAATAGGATCCCTGGCAACCATAAAACGATCCCTGGCAACCATAATACGATCCCAGGCAACTGCAATAAGATCTCTCGCAACCGTTATACGATCCCTGGCAACCGTAATTCGATCCCTAGCAACCGTAATACGATCC
>JACJUY010000292.1:166242-187354 GCA_014220935.1 Platorchestia sp. MABIK
AGATGTGCTGCACCGTAACAAAGTGATGTGCTGCACCGTAACAAAATGATGTGCTGCACCGTAATAAAGTGATTTGCTGCACCGTGACAAAGTGATGTACTGCACCGTAACAAAGAGATGTGCTGCACCGTAACAAAGTGATGTGCTGTACCGTAACAAAGAGATGTGCTGCACCGTAACAAAGAGATATGCTGCACCGTAACAAAGTGATGTGCTGCACCGTAATAAAGTGATTTGCTGCACCGTAACGAAGAGATGTACACTAGCCCGCAGCACTCACCCATCTTGGCCATGTTGAGGTGCCAGTCGTGTGTGATGGTGACCCCATCAACGCTGGGCCCCATCGCGCTCAGGAACTGCGGCGTCTCCAGCGTCACCTGCTCACCACATCGTCGCCACATCAGTCCAGGCGTCGGGGAAATTGTTATTGTTGATGTTATCACTGTTGCTTTCATTACTATTGTTGTTATTGCTATGTGCGGTGTTTGGTAAATCAAGGTAAATGTTGAAGGAATTGTTATTATTATATAGGGCGTTTAGCACATCAGTGTCGGAGATGGGGGAATTATTATTATTAATGTTATTACTGATGTTATTGCATGTACGGCGCTGAGTACGTCAGTGTGGGAGATTCATTATAGTATCGTTATTGTTATTTTATACGGCGTTTACCACATCAGTGTAGGTAATAGGGGATTATTATTGCCAGTATTACTAGCACTATTATAATTATTATTATATACGGCGTTTCACCACAGTAAACGCATAACTTTGTTCGATATTGGTGAAGTGATGGGATGTGCTTAATGGTGGAATGATGTGTGGGATGATGTGTGATGTGATGAGCATGAATAAAATTATTCAGACGTGAGAAATGATGTGCTGGTGGTGATGAAGTAAATTTTTTATGAGAAATGATGCACCGGGCTTCGTTGAACATAATTATGGATTATTGATGTCATGATGAATTGATGAATGAGAATGGATTTTTTGGTTGGCATTATAAGTCAAGTTCTTAATCCTGATGAAAGATGGACCAGACCAAAAAGAAATGATGGGGTCGACCAAAAAGAAATGATGTGTTCGATCATAAAGGAATGAAGAGCCCGACCAAAAAGAAATGATGGGTTCGACCAAAAAGAAATGATGGGTTCGACCATAAGGAAATGAAGGTTCGACCAAAAAGAAATGATGGGTCCGACCAAAAAGAAATGATGGGTTCGGCCAAAAACAAATGATGGGTTCGACCAAAAAGAAATGATGGGTTCGACCAAAAAGAAATGATGTGTTCGACCAAAAAAGAAATGATGGGCCCGTCCAAAAAGAAATGATGGGTTCGATCAAAAGGAAATGATGGGTTCGACCGAAAAGAAATGATGGGTCCGACCAAAAAGAAATGATGTGTTTAGCCGAGAAGATATAATGACGTGCCTTAAAAGAAATAACGCATTCCACCGAAAAGGAACGATGAGCTGCGCAAAAGATGATGCAAAATACAGAAAAAAATTCACTGAGCTCAAAAGAAATAATGTAGGAATGACCTCTAGTAATTTTTTAAATGATGTCCTTGATTGTAAAGATATGATGCGTATAGTACAATGATATCTTGAGGTCAAAATGATATCTTGAGGTCAAAATGATATCCTGAGGTCAAAATGACGTCTTGAGGTCAAAATGAAATCTTGAGGTTAAAATGACGTCTTGAGGTCAAAATGATATCTTGAGGTTAAAATGACATGAGGTAAAAATGACGTATTGAGATCAAAATGACATCATGAGGTCGATTTGACGTATTGAGGTCAAAATGACATCATGAGGTCAATATGACGTATTGAGGTCAAAATGACATCATGAGGTCAATATGACGTATTGAGGTCAAAATGACATCATGAGGTCGATATGACGTATTGAGGTCAAAATGACATCATGAGGTCAATATGACGTATTGAGGTCAAAATGACATCATGAGGTAAAAATGACATCATGAGGTCAAAATGACATCATGAGGTCAAAATGACGTCTTGAGGTCAAAATGACGTCTCGAGGTCAAATTACGTCTTGAGGTCAAAACGACATCATGAGGTCAAAATGACGTCTTGAGGTCAAAATGACATCATGAGGTCAAAATGACGTCTTGAGGTCAAAATGACGTCTTGAGGTCAAAATGACATCATGAGGTCAAAATGACGTCTTGAGGTCAAAATTACATGAGGTGAAAATGACGTCTTGAGGTCAAAATGACATCATGAGGTCAAAATGACATCATGAGGTCAAAATGACATCATGAGGCCAAAATGACGTTTTGAGGTCAAAATGACGTCTTGAGGTCAAAATGACGTCTCAAGGTCAAATTACGTCTTGAGGTCAAAATGACGTCATTGGGTCGAACTAAATATCACGGCAATTGGATACTCTCCCTTGTTCCTAACCGCACATCATTGATCGGTTCACTGTAGTGACATGTCGTTGAGTACATTATAGTTATAGTCCTGTCATACAACTGGCACAAATTAAACTTTGGTGTAATTCAATATACAGATACAGCATATTTCTGACGCAAATAAAGGAGATACCTTCTTAATGGAAGGTATTTCCCACACATTGAATGAATTGCATGCATCATCATCATCTACTTCTTTTCCAACTTTACAAAATAGTTTGAGTTCTTCAAGTGTTAAGGCAAGAAGAAATTCATTCAGGATTTTTACTGATGCACCCATCAACCTCTAGAAATTCAATTTCTTGGCAATCACTGCCCAGTAACTGACCTCCGGTATGATTAAATGGGAATCATTCAATCATCGTCTCAAATGATTGCCCAGTAACTGACCTCCATTATCTCCCTCAAAGTCCCCAATTATAGCCCAGTTACTGACCTCCAGTATCTCCCCACAATCACTGCCCAGTGACTGACCTCCATTATCTCCATCAAAGTCTCCAATCACAGCCCAGTGACTCCATTATATCCCCAATCACAGCCCAGTAACTACATTATCTCCTCCCAATCACAGCCCAATAACTCCATTATCTCCTCCCAATCCCAGCCCAGTAACTCCATTATCTCCTCCCAATCATAGCCCAGCAACTGACCTCCATGATCTCCTTCAAAGTCCTATTGCGGAGGCAAGAGATCATCTCTTCCAAGCTGGGCAGTCTGGGCCGGAGCACAGGGCAGTGCAGCTGGGCGCTCGTGAGCTGGGCGTAATGGGCTGGGTCTTTTACCAAAGCCCAAGGGCTTAGGGCTGACCCAGATAGCATGATTGCCCTCTTAAAGAGGCCCGCTCCTGTGGCATAAAAAGGAGATACGTGCTGTGCTGCCGGTATACGCCCGGCTCTGGTCGTGTCAAAAGTGCTTATGATTAAAAAAGGGGAGCGAAGTTTCACTCTCGAGGGTAGATTTTCAGCGAGTGGAGTTTTTGTGTGTGTGGGTTTGTATGCAAAGTTTTGGCAGTGAAGGAGCAGTTGTTGTGTTTATGGGTTTTAGTGTGAAATTTTTACTGTGAAGGGGAGTTGTTGTGTTTATGGGTTATGGTAAAGTTTTTGCTGTAGAGGGGAGTTGTTGTGCTAATGGGTTCAAGTGCGAAGTTTTTACCGAGAAGGAGAGTTGTTGTGCTTTTGGGTTCTAGTACAAAGTTTTTGTCGTGAAGAGGAGTTTTTGAGCTTATGGATTCAAATGAAAAGTTTTGCTGCGAAAGGGAGTAGTACTTACGGGTTCCAGTGCAAAGTTTTGCTGTGAAGGGGAGTTGTTGTGTTTATGAGTTCAAATGTATAATTTTGAAGATTTGTCGTACTATCAGTCAGCCGAAACGGCTTTCTTCTGGTTTACATAAAACATTTCGTTCACTGTTGACTTTACAATAGCGGAAAAATTCAACAGGGTTTCACATCGACACAAGAACAGACCAGGTTTTGCTCGTGCTTTACGGCAAAATATTTAAATACACATTCTCTGGAACAGAAGTTTTGACGATGACTTATTCTTCTGCACGCTAACCTGGAAAATATGAAGCGGAGCATTTCAAAGGATCCCTCGGTCACGCGTGCCATGCAAAATAGATAGCAAAAATAGAACAAAATGGGAGATATGAGAACTCAATCGGGACGGCAGCCCGTGCGTGAGTTTCAAAGACGGATAAAGTTTGAAATCAGCGGGTCTTGAAACATTTTATATTCTCTAATAGTTGACACAGTCATACAGGATGTTTCTCAAACATTGTTGTATTTTAATATTCGCTGCCATTTTGATAGACTGATTGTCACTTTTTGTGGCTTCCACAATCGTTTTTATGAACTGCATTGCGTTTATCAAAACCAATGAAGCCATTCAGAAGAACTACTTCAAATCTCACTTAACTGAAACCACGCTTTACAGCAATTGGAAATAGCTTTCTAACTTACTAGCCAACTTTGAAACACAGATGTAAAGTTCATGTGGAATAAGCAAAAACTTTTAAAGTTACACACGGGGCTCTCTTCACCTAAAATTAAAGTTCATCTGACATAAGCCAGACCTTCTGAAGTTGCACACTTGTGATTAATTTTCACCCAAATTTTCAGTTCGTTGAAACGGTGCTGATTGGAAGTTTCTCCACAGCATCTTTCCTCGAGGTAGAGCGCACAAATGGCGCAACGAAATCATCAAGTTTTGGACCACAAAGAGGTCCTGCAAATTGTCACGAGCGATAAGAAGCGAGTTTTCAAGAACTCTTGGGCGGCGCTGATCGCCATGCAGGAGGTCAGGGGGCGGCGAAAAGCGGACGAGAAGTCCGCCATCGCCAACTTTTGGGTGCCAAATCCGCAAAGCGTCCATAAAAGAAATAAAAACCTTAGCGATCTTGTGTTAATGCTCTCCGCAGCTGCGTAAATGGCCTTCGTTTACTGATACACCGGCCATTTGGCTCATGATGGCTTTTTTATGAACAGAAATGGCTTCTTTGATAGCTGAGTGATGTCGGATTGATGGAATAAGGGAGCAAAATTTACGGGTTTTTCAAAGAGATTTGACCGTAAAAAGGAGGCAGTTTGTCCAGTTAATGCTTCGAAACTGAGGATAATTCACTCTGAGTAACTCCCCGATTACTCTCAATCCTATAATAGTATATGACTAAAATGCTTTCACCCCTCCTTATGTTTGGAGTTGGTTCTGGTTTTGCCAAATAGTTTTAAACGAGGCAGATTTGAAGAGTGAACAAGAATGGGATTAGAAAGTTGACGGAAATTCTTCGAGGGCATCAAAAAATTATTTTTTGTAGAGAAATACATGAAATATAATTTGCATTTCACAGAACTGATGATGGTAGTGGTCACCGAAACGTTTCTGATGTTATTTTTCCTGGAGTAAAATAACTGATTTTAGAACCATTTTCTCTGCTTTAATGTTGCTTCTTTCGCTCAATTTTAAAATAAAAGTTAATCTCTTAGGGCATGATTTTCATTAATTCTTATCAAGGGTTTCATAATTTTACAGCCGGTGAATCAATTCGAAGAAAATAATATCAAGGGAGGATTCTTTTAATTGCGGTTCGTTCGCTCGTCTTCCTGCTGGTGTCAGAAGTTTGGAACTTTCAGAGTATTTTTCCGGTTGTATGCATTTATCGAGAAGAAGAGTTTTTGAAAAAAATTTACTTTCCATTTCATGGTGAGTACATGGTAAGTGTGTGCATGGTAAGTATGTGCAAGGTAAGTACACAATGAGAACATGGTGAGTACATGGTAAGTATGTGCATGGTAAGTATGTGCATGGTAAGTACACAATGAGTACATGGTGAGTACATGGTATGTGCATGGTAAGTACACGATGAGCACATGGTAGGCACATGGTAAGTATGTGCATGGGATGTACACGGTAAGTACATGGTAACTACATGGTGATTACAGGGTAAGTACATGGTGAGTGCATGCTGAGTACATGGTAAAACGATTATATATTCATGATCACAAAAGTTGTGATGATACACAAGATTGCTGCAGTAAACGGGCAAAATGTATTCCAACATCCCCTACTAAAATAATGGTTCATGTCATGTTCAACTAACTAACTTCGTATCTGCTGTATTTTGTGAGAGATGTGAATCAATTCAGCATGTTTTGAAAATGAATTACTGTGACTAGCGTGAAAGGTAACTACCAAGAAGCTAATTTCAAATTAGAAATAATTCTAAGCAGAGATATTCTCAAGGAATAAAAGCCCGTTATTTGTGTATACTCAGCTGTTGGTTAGGCGCATGGATGAAAAATTGACTATAGCTGCACAGCTATGCGCCTCGCTCTAAGCAGGCAAACATACATTTTTTAAAATCAGAACAGAAGGAGAGGGAGTAGATGAGTGAAGTGTAAGCACATTGACGAGTAGGAAATTTCCCCATGTAATTTCCCTTGTAATATCAATCATGTAACCCAATACGGTGTGAACTTTTCATCTAAGCATTTAGAATATAAGAACGATGTGAATGATTTCTTAATGGCCTTTAGAAAGGACGTGGGTCGATGAAGGGTTAACATCCAAACATCATATCAGTTTGCTTTTATCACGAAGGAGCTGCGTTCCGGGGAAAATAAACCAGGCACAGAGCTGGAATTGAACCAGGGTCGTTCTCGTCGAGAATTCAGCGCCACGAAGAAGAAGGTCTGCAATTGGAGTTTCTGTTTTGCATCAGTTGCTCATTACTGCAACGCACTCCACACGAATGACTTTCTGAGTGGATAGAAAACTTTGCAGTAGCTCGGCATTTGAAAGCTGAGCGAGAGAAAGGACGCTCGGCTACTGCATCTTTGAAGTACGCAAATGTTGAGAGGAGTGTGCTTAAAGTTTGTGATAGCAAGGAGTTGAGAGAAAAACAGTTTGATCGTTGCAGAAAGATGTTATGTTATGTGATAGCAAGGAGTTGAAAGAAAAACAGTGTGATCGTTGCAGAAAGATGTTATGTTATGTGATAGCAAGGAGTTGAGAGAAAATAGTTTGATCGTTTGCAGAAAGATGTTGTGTTAAGCTGAAACTGTAGCTGTCTTAAACACTAAAATTTATGAAATGTTTAAGAAAGTTTTGCATACACCCACAAATGATATGTCAGCACATCCTAAGAAGTTTCTACTACGATTGTGTGAAGGCTTCCAATTCAAATGCAAGTCTAAAAAATAATTAATTGCTGAATTTAAAGGAAAAATGAAAGTTAAGTTTGATTACTGAGTTTGAAGACAAGAAGTAGATAAAGTTTGATTCCTAGGTTTGAAGACTAGCGGAAAGTTAATTTCGATTATTGAGCTGGGAAAAAATATTAAATAAAGTTTGATTGCTGAGTTTGAAAGCACAAAGAGAGTAAAGTTCGATTGCCCAGTTTGAAGACAAAAAGAAAGTAAACTTTGATGAATAAGTTTGCAGACAAGAAAAAAGTAAAGCAAAATTTTGAAGGTAAAAAAAATGAACACAAAATTTACGCTAATGAAAAATACACCTTAAAATGATAACCTTATGAGACCTAGAATGAAATAAAAAAATAAAAAAATGAAGGCGCAATAACAAAATGAAGGCGCAATAACAAAATAAAGACGCAATAACAAAATAAAGACGCACCTGCAGTTGCTGGAGAAATGATGAGGAAGTTGAGGGCCGCCGCAGCACGGCCTGCGCCGAGCACCGTCACCTGGCCGCGTCAAGATTAATATTAGCGTCTCTCGGAATATTAGGATCAGGGTTAATATTCTGCTCAGTATGGTGGCTGATATTAGCGTCTCTCTGAATATTAGGATCAGGGCTAACATTCTGCTCAGTATGGTGGCTGATATTAGCGTCTCTCTGAATATTAGGATCAGGGCTAATGTTCTGCTCAGTATGGGGGCTGATATTAGCGTCTCTCTGAATATTAGGATCAGGGCTAATATTCTGCTCAGTATGGGGGCTGATATTAGCGTCACCTCGAATATTAGGTTTAGGGCTAATATTCTGGTCAGTATGGTGGCTAAGATTAGCGTCACCTCGAATATAAGGCTTAGGGCTAATATTCTGGTCAGTATGGTGGCTAAGATTAGCGTCACCTCGAATATTAGGCTTAGGGCTAATATTCTGGTCAGCATGGTGGCTGATTTTAGTGTTACCTTGAATATTAGGCTCAGGGGTAATATTCCATTGAGGTGCTTATAATTAGCGTCACTCTCAAGATTGGGCTGAGGGTTAATATTCTGGTCAACGTGATGGGCAATAGTAGAGGTTAATGATAGTGATGGTTAACGATCGTGTTTCTTTAAACTTTATTAACTCTTGAAGCCTAGAAACTATATTTGCTTCAATGCATCGAAATCCTTACGATTTTCGTTCTTCTAAATCAATTTGGTTATTTCTGCATACTGAGAGAGAGTGTATACATCCGGTATTCATTTCATTTTCATCTTTTAATATGTATGTGATATATTAAAAACAATGTTCCTGTTCAGATAACTATAGCAGCAGTAACTGTAAAGCCCCGCAGCGTTTTTTGGCCATCAGCTAGTTTTTCAAATCCGACAGCAACAAGTTTGTTCAACACCAAGACTTCTCCAACTCAAAACTGACGAGCCACACAGAATTTATAGAAACGTCTTAAACGCTTTATAGTCAAAGTAATACGCTGTACTTCTCGAGATAATGCAAAAAATATCTCTCATTTTCTTGACCTCAGTCGTTGAAATAAAAACTCGCTATTTATAGAAAATGTATTCCAAAGTCCACTGCAAGTAAACGCTCCATTTCTTGCTGTCTTCAAGAATTTTTTAAAACTTTGGACGCGTGCAAAACGCCGAAAACGCGCAGTGCGCACACTACACTGAGCTCGAAAGCATTAGTTTACCTTCCTACTCCCGATAGAGAAACGTTTTATTTTTTCACTTCACCAAGAGAAGAAAGCCTTGCACGCTGCATAAATTTTACAGCGGTTTTTCATCTCCGACAGGCGTTGCTGCATAATGCGGGCTTCAATCCCAGCGTCTAGCCTTGGAAAGCTGTTCTTGAGACTCCAGATCTCCGATTGAACGGGCAAAAGAGTTTTTGGGTTGATTCTTTGTGATGCTTTAATTTCTAAGTCTTAGATTAGATGTTAGTTTAAGCCTCCCTTAGCTCATCAGAGACGTTCCAAAGAGAGGAAGGAGAAAGGTAGCATTTAAAATGGAGTTGAAAAAACGCGGAATCTATGCACAAGGTGCATAAAAACAGACAGCCTAGGAAGAAGTTAATGAAACAAGATAGGAGTTCAAGAAGAAAGTAGTAGGTACTGAAAAACGGTACAGTAGTGAACCGAAGAAAGACCGTCCTTTACAAAACAAAAAACATTTTATTTAAACATAAAGAAGGACTACACAATTCTCAGCTCCGGACTTCACATTGTCAAATTCATGTCGAACGTAGTGTCGCGTTGACAATGATACGAAAATTTCTGAAAATCCAATTCATGAATAATAAGTCTTCACTCGAAAAATGTTTGAAAATGTTTATGGATATTTGCTCAGCCATGTACATTGTACACCTACTTCTTTTTGTGCAGAGTTTTAATGTTGATCCGCGTATGTAAAATCAGTGGTGAAAGTGTACTGCACGGTTAAGTATTTCTTTCACGGGCTGAATTAATGGCATTTTTGAAATTCAAACCAATTCCACGGGCTGAATTAACAGCTTTTTTAACGGCATTTTATTTTAAATTTCAAGCCAATTCAACTCACGTACGACTCAGAAATAACTTCTTGCTCCCGGGGGAATCCAGCGAACTGAATCCAATTATTTTTATTTAATAAGAGCTTCTGCTGCAGAGAACTGGAAGCTCTCGGGAGAAAATATCGCTCCAAAGTGCCCTTAACTGAAAATTTCGTAGTTCTCACGAGCCTAACTTCTTTATCAGGGCAGCGAACGTCGCCCACGGTCTATTAAAGGCGCTACGAAGAGTTGCCTAAATGCCCTCATGTTGAGAGCCTCGGCCATTATAGAGCTGCTAGCGCTGCTTCCCAGGCGCTCCGTTCAACTTTCCGGCAAGGATAACGTTCGTTAGCCACAATCGCGAGCTTCCAACACTTAAAATCCAGGTCCGTTAACCACAGTCTGGGTCGCAGACACTCAAAATCAGGCTTAAAATTCAAAACCAGGCCCGTTAACCACAGTATTGGGTCGTAGGCACTCAAGACCAGGTTCAAAACCCAAATCCAGGCCCGTTAACCACAGTATTGGGTCGTAGGCACTCAAGACCAGGTTCAAACCCCAAATCTAAGCCCGTTAACCACAATCTTGGGTCGTAGGCACTCAAGACCAGGTTCAAACCCCAAATCTAAGCCCGTTAACCACAATCTTGGGTCTTAGACACTCAAAACCATGCTAAAAACTCAAAACCAGGTACGTTAACCGCAATCGGACGTCACAAACACTTATAACCTAAAACCAGGCTCGTTAATCAGTCTTGCGTTTTAAGTACTCAAAGCCACACTTTAAACCTAAAACCAGGTCTGTTAACCGCAATCCATAATCGGACGACTTCAAACACTTAAAACCTAAAACCAGGTTCATTAACCACAATGTAGGTTATTAGACATTCATAACCCAAAACCAGGTCCGTTAACCGTGATCGGACGCCCCAAACACTTAAAACCTAAAACCAGGTTCATTAACCACAATCGAGAGTTTTGGACGCCCAAAACCACACGCGCTAACCGGAAGCCTCAAACACTTAAAATCGAAGACGCAAAGCCTGCCCCACTTAGTCGCAACCTCTCCCTCAGACTGGGTTTCTCAAGAGGAATTTGACCGAAAGCTTCCAAGTTTCACCGTCCGACTAAAAGTTGGCTCCTTCGAGCTGCTTTCCTTCAAAGACGCCAGTAATTAAACTTGGGGACTAGACGAATGAGATGGACTCGTCTAAGGGGGAGGTTCCTCAGCCAGATGCCGAGAACCTTCAATGATGAATGCGTTCAATTTGACTACAAGTTGAGCGAACTCAGGCAGAGGTTATCATCATCACTGCGCCGCTCCGGGCAAATTCCGCCAAGAAATCTCCGAGAGTAATCTGCTCCGCTGGGTCTGACTGCAGTTGGTAACTTGTCTTATTATAGTATGATAACCTGTCTTATTGTAGTATGATAACCTGTCTTATTGTAATATGATAACATGTCTTATTATATGATAATACCTTTTTATAATTTGAAAACTTGTCTTATTATAATATGACAACATGTCTTACCATGTGATAACGTGTCTTATTATAATATAACATATCTTGTTATAGTATGATAACGCGTCTTAATAAACTACGCTAACACGTCTCACAATATGATAACATGTCTTTTTATATCATAACATATAACATGTCTAATTATAATGTGATAACATGTTTTGTTAGATGATACCATGGCTTATTTTATGATAACATGGCTTATTATAATATAACATGTTTTATTAGATGATAACATGGCTTATCATAATGTGATAACATGGCTTATTATAATGTGATAACATGTTGTGTTAGATGATACCATGGCTTATTTTATGATAACATGGCTTATTATAATGTGAAAACATGGCTCATTATCATGTGATAACATGTTTTATGATAATGTGATAACATGTTTTATTATAATGTGATAACACGGCTTATTATTGTATGGTAACATGTCTTATTATAATATGAAATGGATCTCCAGATCTTACACCTGACAACGTTACATCTTCTGCTGAAACTGATGAGGCTTAGAACTGTTTTTGCGTGAAAGCTTTTGAGAAAAATTGATGATGTAGTAAATTTTCTCGTCTTGTGTTGAAAACATTCACGAGCACAAACAAGTTTCTGTTAAAATTTGGGGTGAATTCGAAAACTTCGCTCGTTAGCTCACATATATAGTACATTTTTCACAATATTATGTCTCATTTTTTTCGTCTTGAATGACTTTTCGTGTTGGCGTTTCGAGTGTACTGTATTTATCCTTAAAGTGAAATTAAGAAATGAGTGGAATTCTAAAGCTAAAAAATTGGCCAAAATTTGCAGACGCTGCCAATAACACGAACGATGCATTTTCTGGTGCAGAGAGCAAAGAACTCCAGTGCCAAAGGCTATTTTGAAACAATTTTTTTCTTAGAAATTTCAGTGTTAGGAGGCAATGGAAAGGCAGGTTCTGTGACTTCACTTCGTCGACTACAACGCTGATCTCCTGCTAATGCAATAGAAAAGTCTTCTCTAACAATGTAGTGTACATTCATGGATCTACATTGATATAAAATATGAAAGAGTGAGAATTGTGTTCTTAAAAGCTTGCAATTTTGATGCTGATGCTTCTCTCGTATGAGAAAAATTTATGCACTCGTTGACAAATATTAATGACAGAGATGGTTGATGAATTTTAATGGCAGTCTTGAGGTTGGAAACTTAATCTTTTATGATTCACGCCTGTGAGATTCGTGTTCTGAACCGATTCCTGGTGCTTAATTTGTCATTACATCATCATTATCATCATCGTCATCATCAGTTCATTAAGCTCAGCGCTAAAAAATGGACTTGAGTAAAGTTTGAATGTCTTTGGTGATGAAAATTAGTGGCATTTCATGTCCCAAGTTTGTAACTTGAAAATTGTAAAAATATTATTATTATTATAAAACACTTCCATTTAAATAATGGAAGTGTTTTATCCAATATCATAAAATCTTAAAGTGTCACGCACCATCAGGTCATCACTGTCGTGTTTTTCTTTTATTTCAAACATCATTTTAATCATTTGTAACACTATTTTACCCACAATCACCGTAGCCATCATTGCCATAACCATTGCCATTGTCATCATTATCGCTAATCGCCACAGCATTATTTAACAAGATGACCGCTTGTTTTATGGGTAAATGAGACATATATCTCAATATGTAAGACACATATTGACATAAATCAATCAAAAACTGTGATATCTATCAGTTAATATTTTTGTTTAAGCATGCGTTGATCTTTGAGGAATTGTTATCCTATGGAAACAATCTGCATTTTAAATTGTCTGAACCAAATTTAAAATTCCTGTTTCTAAACTGTTACCGAAACTAGAGACAGAGAAGCATGTCCCTCAATCATCATGACGCATATGTTAAGGCAAACAGGTTTATTTTCTTCATTAAAATACATGAATGTAAGGGATAATCCATCGCGAGAATTCTTCTTTTTTAAAATGAGGGTGAATGCGAAGCCGTCTATCACGAGAATGATCTTTGGGGCTTCAATTTCAGAAAAATTTAGGTTCTGAATTTCAGTTAAATTCAGTTCTGAATTTGAGATAGAGTCAGTTCTGAATTTCAGTTCCTTTCAGTTAGCCAATACGGTGAGCATATCTTCTGATATTTGAGTGTGATCAATTATCTCTCTTGAGTCTCTTCCGTCTGCGTCTCGCCCCCGACGTCAGATCTGTTACCCCTCCCGTCTGTCTCTCTTCTTGTCTTCTGTTTCCCTTCTGTCCCCGATATCACCGTCACTCCTGTCGTTCATCTCCGTCTAAGTTTAAAGCTTACGACTTTGAAATGTTCAGGCTTGGTTAGAAAAAACATTTTCTTTTTGAATTAATACATGAGTATTGTTCAACACTTCCACCTTTCTTTATTTTTTCATTTCTGTCTCCTTCTGCTTCGAAATTTCCATCCATCCTAAGTCCTTCGCTGCCATTTCTTGTCTGTCTACCACCTTCGTTTGTTTTCAGATTCGTCACTTACATTCTCTTTCTGATCCTCATTAGAGTCTTTTCCCACTCCCAAAAATTAGTCATGTACATCATCGTCATTTCTCATCTCTGAACACTCCCAATCTCTCTCTTCTCCCTCGCTTTTATTCCTCGCCTTCCAACACTCGAAAACTCTAAAATAAATGAAATGAATTGATTTCTGGGAAATCTCACTTATAGGATAAAAAGGAGAACCAACGTGGCTAAGAATATCATGATAAAAACAAACAAAAAACAAACATAAAAACAAACAAACTAACCCGGCCAAGTTAGTTTTTGTTTTACCATGTCGTTTAAATTTCGTTATCTTACATCCGGTTTATTCCGAAGATTTATAGTTACAACGTTTTAATACTTAAATTTTTTGAATTTCAGAACACTGAAGATGGATTTTTTATAATCCGAAACGTTTGTTTTTATCATGATATTCTTAGCCACGTTGGTTTTCCTTTTTATCCTATCTGTTCCAAAACTCTGTCCCGTCTCCTTATTTACCGCCTTATAACTTGATGTTCGACCAGTCATTTCATTTTTCTATCTTACCCCTATTTCAGTCTATCTCCTCCGCTGTGTGCTCCACCTGCCCACCTGCCCCACTTGCCCCACCTGCCCACCTGGCCAGGGTCCCCCCCGAAGGCAGCGACGTTCTCCTGCAGCCAGTGCAGCGCCGCCAACTGGTCCATGAGGCCGTTGTTGGTGACGGCCGGGCGGTGCGGCTCTGCGTGGGGGTTCACGAACCCTGCCGGGGTTCAGACAGGGGTTAGGGGTTCAGAAAAGACAGGTTTTGAGGGGTTTAGAAAGCCTGTTGGGGAGGGGGGGAACAAGAGGTTAGTGAGTTCAGGAACCCTGCCGGGGTTCAGAAAAGTGGTTAAGGGGTTTAAAAACCCTGATGGTTGTCACAAAGGGGTTAGTGGGTTCAGGAACCCTCCCGAGGATTAGAAAGGGGTTAGTGGCTTCACGAACCCTGTCAGGGGTTGAAAAAGGGGTTAATGGGTTCAGGAACCCTGCCGAGGGGTTGAAAAGGGTTTAGTGGGTTTAGGAACCGTGTCAGTGGAAAAATAGTGGGCTTAGAAACCCTGTCAGGGTTCAGAAGGGTTGTGAGTGGGTTCAGTGTAGTGAGTAAATTCAGAAGCCCTGCCAGGAGGCAAAAAAGGGTCGTTGATGGGTGCTGAAAATAAACCAAGAAAAATAAAGAGTTTTAGTTTTAATATTAAAGCTTACGAAATGAGCGGATTAAATTATAAAGTAAGAGGTAGAAGATTAAGTTAGGGGATCATAAAAGAGTTTTGAAAGCTTGTGGAAAGCTGCATTAATTTCGCTTTTTTTATGCGGCGACGTGCGGTAGAAGATGCGGTAAACTTGACGAATGTTGTGACAGCCCCAGCAAAGGTTATGAGGGCAGCATTAAGAAAACAATCCTTGTTTCCATATCAAAATTTACTCGGATACAAATATAAAACCTTACAAAAACAAATATAAAACCTTATTTAAACCTTATTTAAGTTTAATTTAGGCCTTATTTAAGTCTTATTTCATAATTTCAATTTACTTGGGCACAAATATAAAGCCTTATTTCACATTTCATTTATTCAAGATGATAAATTTGAAATTAATTCTTATTTGAATTAGATTTGGAAATTTATTTAGCCTCTCAAAAGCTCTACGAATGTTGGTTTCAGAAAATGTATTTTTCAGAAATTCCTTCTGCCACGTCTGCATTAATGCTTTTCTTAGTTATTTCAGGAAAAAAGAATAAAATCAATCGGAACTTTTAAATGAATTAATTTCTTGGAATATGATGATAACCATTATTGTTGTGATCGCGATTGTTCTTATTCATTTTGTTCATATTGTGATTATACTCATCGTCATTGTACTCACTGAAATCTATTCATTGTTATTTGGCTTATCGTTACTGTACACATCGGCATTTTGCTCATTGGTTTTCAGTCATCTTTATTTTGTTCATCATCATTTTACTCATCGATATTTTCGCTCATGGTTTTTTGCTCATTGAACTGCCATAGCACGATACAAAACTGTATTTTGTTATTTGAAATTTTTCTATGAGGGACAATTAAGAACACTTCTCCCACAATATCCTCGGAACAAAGACAAAACACCCAATTTTGCAGTTACAAAATAAAAGGGATGCCATAAATTCAAGGACTTAGTAAATGTTTCAAGTTTTGCAGCCTATTTAATGTGTAAAATTTTACGTAAAATGAACCAACGATAACGGCACATAGGAAAACCACACGGGCATACCCCTGAAGGGAGATTATGTTTTTCCAAATTTCGCATATTTTAATTAACTCTGTCTTAAAAATAAGAAATGTTCTCGAAGTTCTTTTAGTTCTCGTCGTAGGGAAGGAAATCTGATATTCATAGAACTAGCGATTATGCAGCAGTTCTTTTTTAAAAAAATGGAGGCTTAGAAAATTGTTTAAAGCGAGAAACACTCTTTTAAATAAACGTAGCCAAAATAAGCCAGACGTAGCCAGAAAGACGTAGCCAGGAAGTCAGACGTTCCCAGGAAGACGTCACCAGGAAGACAGACATAGCCAGGAAGACAGACGTAGCTAGGAAGACAGACGTAGCCCTAAAGACGTAGCCAGGAAGTCAGACGTAGCCAGGAAGACGTAGCCAGGAAGACGTAGCCAGGAAGACATAGCCAGGAAGACAGACATAGCCAGGAAGACAGACGTAGCGAAGAAGACAGACGTAACCAAGAAGACAGACGTAACCAAGAAGACAGACGTAACCAAGAAAACAGACGTAACCAAGAAAACAGACGTAACCAAGAAGACAGACGTAGGTAGTTTGACAGATGTAGTTACTTTTACAGACGTAGCTAGACAGACAGACGTGGATAGTTTCACAAACCTAGTTACTTTTCCAAACATAGCCAGGAAGATAGACGTAGCCAGGAAGACAGACGAAGATAGTTTGACAAACGTAGTTACTGTTTCAAACGTAGCTAGGAAGAGCCAGTTTGACAGACGAAGCCAGGTTGGTGGCAGCGGGCGAGCGGATGCCGCTTTTAGCTTGTTTTGACTGCTCCCTCTCCGCTCTAAATGATAACGGGACGCTTTTTGCGGCCAAATTCAGGACACTTACTCCAGAGCACCTCGGAATAGCTCCCAGCTGTCGTACGAATGCTGCACGCGGTTCTTTGGTGCGGGGAATTTATAAAATCCGGAGTCCGGGACCAACAAGAGATCATCATTACAGTTCTGCCGTAGGCTCTTAGGCCTGTTAGCTCCAAAAGTAGGATGTTTGTCGTGCTGTTAGAAGGAAGCAGCTGCTGCCGGGTTAAGTTTGGCTCGACTACCAAAATGTGGCACTGAAGATGGAAAATGAAAGTTCCACGGTTGTCAAGTTTTTAGGAAAATTGGGATATTTTTGGTGAAAGTATGTTTCATGGTAATCGGGTTTTCACGGAAAATAATTTTGTTTTCTGTTGAATGTAAATTTCATGGATGGCTGGATTTTGGTGAAAATTGCACAATTTTTGATTGAAAGTAATTTTCGCTGTTGTCATGTATTCAGTGAAACCAATATAATTCTCTATAGAATGTATTGGCAGGTTTCTGGTGAAAAAAATACTATTTTTTGTTGGAAGGAAATTTTACGGTTATATTGCGTCTAACGTCATGTCTACCATGTATCATTAACCTCTTGAGTCATACTGAACAAGATCAAAGCATATTTTTCAACTCCGTTCGTGACCTTTTCCTAACCAAACCCCTTTGCAGATTAAAAAGAGCCGAAGTTTATTTTTGTCTTTCACCACTCTGCGCTTATCTCAGTGCGACAATTCAATCAAAATTTAACCCATCATGAGCTTTTCCCTCCTCTTCACATTACATTACGAATACTTGATGAAATTCAACTAATCAAACTTCACATTATGACATATTATCAATTTTATCAACTTTGCATTACGAATAGTTGATAAAATTCAATTAATCAACTTCACATTATGACGTAACATTATCAACTCTATCAACTTTGCATTACGAATAGTTGATAAAATTCAACTAATCTCAAATCGAGCTTTACTCGGCGTTTCTAACCTTCTCCTTAACTCTACGGTTCGGTCAAATTGAACTGGCTCCAAACCAATTTTTCTGCTGTATTACATTCAACAAGTCCCCGAAAAAGAGACCCAAATCTCTCTAAATGGGGGAGCCAAATCCCCAGAACGCACTTTTGTTCATTTCCAAATCAGACTTAACGTGACCAGCCTTGCGTGGATTGAAACTCAGTTTCAGTGCGAATTTTCCGGTCCGAATGGCAGGTTAGGTTGCGCTACCGCCTCCATAATCTCATTGCAGGCGCCGTTTGCCGGCCGAGCGCGGCAAGAAAAAGCAAATTATCCACGGAACGGAAACTCCACAATTTCTTCGACGCGTTTCAAGCCTCGCTACGTCTTAAAATTGAACATATAACACGCAAACTTTACAAATAACACGTCTTTACAAATTGAATAAATGACACTCAAACTTTAACAAATAAAACTACCATAAAAATTATACAAATAACATACAAACTTTAACAAACAACACTCATATGAAAATTCCACGTATAACACAAACTTTAACAAATGACACCTTTAAAAATTCAACAAAAAAACACAACTTTCACCTACCAAGGCACCTTAACATTACATTTTCACAGAAATAAACGGATCCCACATTTCAGTTTGAAGGAGTGAAAGCGCGGAAGAACTGCTGGTTTACGTTGAAAAAAGAACAAATAAAGTCTTACGTTGTTAAAAATAAAGTCGTGTGTTCACGTGGCGTCTTTTACGGCAACGCAGCGGCCGATATTGGGCGGTAAAACGCTCATCTCGGCCGGCCTTGGGGGGGGAGGGTGGTCTATTGTTGCCTTAACTGCATGGTGGTGTGTTGGTGGCGTCATTAGTGTTGTGTTGGTGTCGTGTTGTGTTGGTGTCGTGTTGTTGTGGTGGTGTTGTGTTGGTGTCGTGGTGGTGTGCTTGTGTCGTGTTGTTGTGGTGGTGTTGTGTTGTGTTGGTGTCGCGGTGGTGTGTTGGTGTCGTTGTGGTGTTGTGTTGGTGTCGTGGTGTGTTGTGTCGTCATTAGTGTTGTGTTGGTGTCGTGGTGGTGTGCTGGTGTCGTGTTGTTGTGGTGGTGTTGTGTTGAGTTGGGGTCGTGGTGGTGTGTTGGTGTCGTGGTGTTGTGTTGGTGTCGTCATTAGTGTTGTGTTGGTGTTGTGGTGTTGTGTTGGTGTCGTCATTAGTGTTACTTTTCGTATGCTTACACCTGTCAACACCCACTCATCCAGCAAACCCAGCACACCCAGCTCACTCTACTCACCCAGCACACCCTACTCACCCAGCACACCCAGCACACCCTACTCACCCAGCACACCCAGCGCACCCAGCCCACCGCACTCACCCAGCACACCCAGCACACCCTACTCACCCAGCGCACCCAGCCCACCCCACTCACCCAGCACACCCAGCACACCCTACTCACCCAGCACACCCAGCACACCCCACTCACCCAGCACACCCAGCCTGTAGTTGAGGGTGACCACGACCGTGCGGGTGACAGTTGCCAGCAGCCCGCCGTCGTAGGCGTTGCCAGACCCCCAGCTGTAGCTGTCGCCATGCACCAACACCAGCACTGGCGACCCCGCCGCGCTCGCTGCAACTCCGGAACATGTTTTGTTAGTGATTTATAATAATCTTCAATTAGAGCTAGTTTGGTGTTCTATTAAATTAAAGTTACTTTCTGTGTTCTGTGAATTGAATATTAACAATTTCAGGTTTACGATAGTGTTTTGATGTCGTGTTTACATTAAGTTAGTTTCTTTTCTCTGTGTTCTGAGAATTGAATTTTAAAATATCCAGGTTTTCGTTAGTGTTTTAAAATCTTGTTTAATTATCGTTGGTTAAAATAAAGTTGCCTGAAATTCCAGGCTTTCCTTAGTGTTTTATAATCATGTTTAATTAATGTTAGTTTAGTATTCTATGGAATTAAGTGTTTTAAAATCATGTTTAGTTAAAGTTAGTTTCTTCCTTCTGTGTTCTTCGAATTGAATTTAAAAACAGAATTTAGGTAGGTTTACGTAAGTGCTTTAAAATAATTTTTAATTAAAGTTAATTAGTCTAGAAATTAAATTTTACTAAAAGATAAAATCCAGGTCAACGTTGGTGTCCTAAAATCAAGTTTAAAGTAATTTTCCCCCTTCAAAAAATATTTATTGTGAGTGAAGACTTTTTGCAATCTGTAGTTATTGCACAACATCAAAGGGACCCGATGTTTGAGGTGTGATAAAAGATACTTCGCCACCAGAAAAACAAAACGAAATGCTCTTCTGTAGAAGTAGATGTTTCTCCGGCTTACCGAAGCCAATTCCATCACACAACCTACCTTACAACAGTCTCGTGAACCCCACAACAAATAATTGCACTGCCGTAGGGAATGGTCTACCATTTGCCCACAATAATCCCCGGGAAAGTAACGTTTTTTTTAAATGAAATTAGATGCTTGGAGACCGTAAAACAAACGTACCTGAAACACACTAATTGCACCGTGTGCCACAACTCCGATAACGAAATTATTTCCCTAAGTTACTTTTAATAGAGGCTTGTTTCCAGAAGTGCGTTTAGAATGAAGCCGCACGAGCGTGCTGCGATGTTGGAAGTACTTAAGAACTGGGGCGGGCTATAGGAACTCTGAAAACGTTGTCGATGCTCAGAGAAAAGCGATTGATTTTACGGTGAAAGCGCCAGTTGGGCGCCGCGGAAGATTTAAAAAAAAAGATCTTTTCCCTGCACAACTTTACCTGAGTTTGGGGCATGTGTTCATTCGTAGCTAAGGATGCAACAGAATTAATAAGAGACTTCGTAGTAGAGTGATCGAGTCATTCATGCTTTCATTCGTAGCTATAGATGCAACAGACTTAATTAGAGACTTTGTAGTGAAGTGATTGAGTTATTCTGAAGCTTGTTTTCATCCGATAACCCCCGTAAAGTCCACAATTAAACATTGACAGCCGAAATTTTTGATGGAACATATTTTGTATACTTTCATATTCCTATTTTTCACATACATTTATAAATTGAACAAATTTCAAATCAACATGTCTTTTATTTGTACAGCCAAAATAAAACATTGAATTGAAAATTTTTTTTGAAGGATCTGTAGACCACAATTACAAATATTTCGAACATCTTGGGCCCGTGCAACTTCCCTTACTCATCCTTAAAGCTTATTGCAAGGGTGTCAAGTGAGGCGTGACACAAGTGGGACATGACACAAGCGAGACATGACACAAGCGATGCGTGACACAAGTGGGACATGACGCAAGCGAGACATGACACAAGTGAGGCATGACACAAGTGAGGCGTGACACAAGTGGGACATGACACAAGCGAGACATGACACAA
>JACJUY010000292.1:194016-241605 GCA_014220935.1 Platorchestia sp. MABIK
TACAGCTCACTTTCAGCTTACAACTGATGGTATTGTTAGTAGCTCACACTTTACAGCTCACTTTCAGCTTACAACTGATGGTATTGTTAGTAGCTCACACTTTATAGCTCACTTTCAGCTTACAACTGACAGTATCGGAAGCAGTGCACACTTTACTACAGTATGAATGAATTCATTGTTCTAGATCTTACACGCTTACAAAAATTCTTTCGATTTTCAATAAATTTCAGAGGAATATGATTGTTTATATATCTTATAAAAAAAATCTTGAATAAAAATTTTGCCCGTTGTAGTATCACCAGGCCAAATTTTTTGAAGATACCTCAAGTAAAATGAGTAACAAAAATGGTCTTTACATTGTTTTTACAAGTTCATTATATCATCGAAACAGATATGCATTGCCTTTGAGATGCTTTCCCTTACTATTTTTTCAGCTGCGGTTCAAGTCACCTGCACTGCATTAAGAATAGAGATTGGTTTAAATGTCAAGGTTTTAAGGCATTTCAAAGATTCCTCTTCAAAATTTTGATGAGTTTCTTCAGAAAGTAAAGAAACAGGGGTGTAAGTGACAGGAAATCCTGACGTTATGCTAATGTTCCATCCTTTTCGTGCTTATGTTATATTTTTTCATGCTAATGTTGCATTTCTTTCGTGCTAAAGTTATATTTTTTCACCCTAATGTTGCATGCTTCCATGCTAATGTGCCATCTTTTCATGCTAATCGCGCATTTTTTCACGCTTCTGTTTTTTTTTTCGTCCATTTTGTTGTATCAATCAATGTTTGCCAGTGCATCAGTCCAAACATTGTTCTCGATGTTGTTTAAAAATACATTTAGAACGTCTTTGCGAGGATTAAATACTTATATGTGTTGAGGACAACTTAATGAATGTACAAAGTATCATACGACATTAAAGTCATCATTTTAGAATTCGTGGGTCAAGTATTCTTTCACAGTTTTCCTAGATAACAAAATTTTCGAATAAAATCCGGACACCAAATCATTAGAACATTTATCTAAAAATTATGAGGTGACAGACATGCAGTTTGTGAACTCAATTTATTTTATTGATGAAGCTTTTGCTCCATTGTCGCGTTTAATTTCGAATATAAATTTTTGTTAAGCGAGGGTAATATCTGGGATTTATTTTTCTAAAAATGTTGCTTCGACGTAAGTGGTAGAATTTTAATGTTTCAAAGCGTAGAATATGAGTATTTTTTTAGCAATTGACGCTAATCGAATGCTCCTTTTTATGTTGACGATAGCATTCGATTTCACTTAAAAATGTTACTTCGAGGTAAGTGGTACGAAATCGATGTTTCACAGTCTAGAATACGAGTATTTTTTAACAACTTTCATTTATCGAATGCTCCAATTTACTGTGATAATATCATTTGATCTTACTTTCAAAGTTTTCAAGAAGTTTTAATCATACATGAAACATGCCGTTACAAACCAAAAAAGTAAACTTTTACGCAAACGCTATACTAGGCTTTCCCTCTCCTACAAGTTGTACATTTTTTTTATTACTTTAACTACTCATGTGCGTCGTGGTTTAATGTAACGTGGAAAACACGTCAATTGTACCGTGTTTTTGTGAAAATTGGAAATGAATTTAAAATGAGAAGATTTGATACGAAAACACTAAAGAGAAAATCGAGAAATTGGAAATGAAAAGACTAACGCATGCAGGAACGTCTTGGAAGAAAGCTAGATTCTTCCGATGCTGACTTGAAATATTTATTTCGAAAAATACTGTACAACGCACTACAGGAACTTTGGATTTGTCTCCGAAGAATATTTCGTGAGTTCCATGGCATGAATATCAGCAACAAAAGGCGTCAGTTTCTGTTGGTATAGCTCAATTCTTTCATTAATTGTTAACCTGCAAAGGTCATTAGGGAGCACGGACAGCACGAAAGGTCTTGTGAAAAAATTCTATTTCATATCAATCAAAGTTTGGGTAGCATGACAGGGCTTTTGAAACAAATCCTAGGTCAATGTCATCAAAAGTTAAAAAATGTTTGCACGGCAATTTATCGAAAATGATTTATTAGATTAGTTTGTAGATTTACTCCAACAAAACGTTGACAAAACACGAAGCTCAACAACGCTCTTACATACCACGAAAAGGTGATTATCAAAAGCGTTAAATTGAAAAGGAACTATCAGTATTTCCAAACATTGCAAGCTGTCCAGAAATATTGAAGCACTAACGTTAGTCGTGGCATCTGGCGCAGATTGCAAAGGCTACTGAGGGAGCGCTTTGTGAAATTGCCTGTGTGATTAATTAGTGAAATTGGACTCTTGAATAATGTCTGAAATTTGGCGAACGAATAATTAATGAAATTTGACATGTGAATAAACAGTGAAATTGGGCGTGAATAACACATGACATTGTGTTTGCATAGAGTTAATGACATTGATAGTGGAAAGTTATAGAAAGTGGGATGTTTAAAAAAATGTATGTAATTTGGAGCTCGAATACATAAAGAAATTAAAAATAAAAGGAAAAAGTAAACAGTTTATATAAAAGAAAGTTCTCACAAAAACCAGGATTTGTTTTTAGAATCGTTTATCATAAAGATCCTTAACTGGTATATGTCTATGGGCATCATACCAACCAACGTCAATGTTTGTACAAAAGATTGGGAAAAAATTATGAAAATAGCTCACATGATCAAGTTATTATAGATAAGTTTAAAAATGCTAATCAATCAGCGTAAAATTGAAAAATGTGACACATTGATGTGAAACGCTTTTGACAGTCTCCACTTCATATATTGGCAAACGAGGTTTGTTTTTTGTTTTGTGATATCAAGAAATAATGGTGAAAGTATAATGGGGGAAGTAAATATTCTGTGTTCGAAATTAGAAGGCTTAAATTGCAGAAATTTTAAATAATCTTTTCGTGCGTACATATCAAAATAGTATCAAGCAACCACTTTAAGTAAACGCTTCAAACCATACCACAAATAAATGATATTTTCAACGTAAATAATGCTCACAGAAAAAAAGAACAGTGTATTTCCTATGAAGCTAAAATATGAAATTTGTTATAACATTTGGTATTAAATAGTTCTTAACATAGATTCCGAATAGTTCTTAACATAGTTTTTATCATAGAATTCGAATAATTCTTAACAAAGTTCTTCCATAAATTCCGAATAGTTCTAAACATAGTTCTTCCATAGATTCCAATTTACTGAAACAATTAGAGATGTTGAAAAACCATTGTCAATGGTTGAATGATATTTTAACGAAGAACATAAATAGTATTCTCTTTGTTGGTATATCCTGGACTAAACAGATTGTGTTTACCCAATATCTTAAAGATTATCATCACTGCTCACAATAAGAAAGACAGTGAACATTGATAAGAACTCCGTAGAAAACATAATTTCAATTTAATTGACGGTCAAGCTTTGGGATTCTTAGTTAGTCACCAATGTTGTGTAAGTGTGGTAATGGAAATGATCTAGTTTCAGTGCATCAATCAAATATTGTTCAAAGTTTAATTTTTATTTATATGATAATTACAGAAATTAGGTGAGTGAATATGAGGTGAAAATGCGTTTGCAAATAATTGGTTAAATTAGATGAATGAATAATTGCGAAATTGAATGCGTGACCCCGAATGAAATATGAAATTGACTGCAAGGATAATTTGTAGGTTTTGTTCCTTGAACAACTGACAAAATTTTGAAAAATTCAGAACAAAATTTAGTAAATGCATTTTTTTTAATGTCACCGTGAAGAAATTATAAAATTTGCTACGTAAGCCGTGTGTGAAATTGGCTAAGGAATCGGTGAGTGAAATTCTCTAAGGGATCAGTTAGTGAAATTGTTTAAGGAATCAGTTGGTGAAATTGTCTAAGGGATCAGTTAGTGAAATTGGCTAAGGGATCAGTGAGTAAAATTGGCTGAGGGATCAGTGAGTAAAATTGGCTAAGGGATCAGTGAGTGAAATTGGCTAAGGGATCAGTTAGTGAAATTGGCAAACATATTGTAATAGAGCCGTTTTCCAGCCTGTCTCTAGTAGGTGCTTGCGATGCACATAGTGATAAGAACTTTAATTATTATGCCTTCGTTCCTATAACTTTATCACTCTTCTTATTTCATATTTTTCCTTATGTGTATTATTGTTTGTGTTATTTTCAACGAAATATTAATTTTAGTTGCCGTTTCGGTATCTGTTTATGCAAACAGAATAGCCGCCTCTGCATTTACGTGCGTTGGCCTGCATTTACGTGCGTTCGCACCCTATTAGTCTGTTGTGGGTTGTATCGGTGTGCAGGTGTGCGGGGGCTTCTCGTGCGGTCCCTCGGGACCGCTGTGGCCTTGTAGTTATTTGTATAGGAATTGAGGAAAGTGTAAGGGTAACTGTTATTCATGTTTCACATTAGTAAATAGAAGTGTTCGTAAGCCTAATAATTATTAATGACCTGAAAGTCAGAATCCGCAAAGATCATTTTAGATTATCCATCGTGGAAGTTTCAGTTTTTCTAAATTAGTCTTATTTTTCGATCGTAAATAGTTGTCGAGCTCTATTATTTACGGTAGCTTTGATGATAGTAAAATGTCTTCCTATATGACTAGCTCTTACTATTGATGTTGCTACTGCTACGGCAGAACAGTGTTACCAAAGGGTATAAAATAGGCACTACTAAGGTTCTGTGCGTAAATGTATTAAATTACTCTGTATTTCCTCGAAAACTTTATATTGATCGTATGTAACTTTCTACTTCATTTTTGTTTTCCAGGCTCACTTATCGGACTTGTTTACTTATTTTTCAATTCTATTGTAACCGTGCTAATAAATCCTGCACCCCACCGCTTCTTCCTAATTTACACTGAGCCACATAGTAATAACTACGCTTAGTGGCTGGACCTATAACAATATTAACTAATGAAATAGGCTACGAAATCAATTGGGAAAATTGTCTATGTGAATAATCACGTAAATTGGATGCGGAATTAATTCGAAGAGTTTGTTAATGAAATACTCCTAAAAATTGGGTTCGACAGCAATCTCTGGACATAGAAAACCTGGCGCAACAGCGACGGAATTATTGCGTGGAAAATTGCAGAGGATCAAATTGAAAAAGATTCGACTTGCTGAATATTGGATAATTCGGTGCAAGAGATGGATTCCAATTAAGATATTCAAAGGTTCGCTGTTTAAAATTTCCCTAATTGTATCGTAGCTTCACCAGCGATTTGAGCAAACCTCATCAGGATAGCAAGGAACGATGCAAAGCTGATGGTGATGTTGATCATTTCACTTGTCAGTTTTAATTCTCTTTACATTGTGTGTTCAATACGATGTGCTCATTCCAGATTCAAAATGTTCCCTCAAACTCCATCGAGCGGAATAAAAGTCACGTGAAGAGAACAATAAAAATATAGCATGAGCGCTGTGCTCGAAAAAATTTCATTTTTGAAAGTTCGTTTTAGTCATTTCATAATTTCTCGACCAGCCACTTCAACGTGGCAAATAGTTTTCCCACTGAAAGTTTGAAGGGCGTCACCGGCGTACCGAAGTTTGACAATGGCTGCTTTGAAATTTCCTTAACTTGTTTAAAAAATTAGAGCTCTTGTTTTTGAAGCATTATTTCCTTAGATGAAAATCACAGAACACGCAAAAATGAGACAAAGTTCGACCACAGCAGATGTAACATGATCTTAAAATCAATGAACTCTTGGTGTACGCACTCTTCGAGAGGCCGAGCAAACACTTCAAGAAATATATTTCTGGATTTAGTCTCCGTTCCTGAAGTTTAATTACGAGAATCTGAAAAATGTCTCCGTGAGCAGAAGAGTTTTGCCGCAGAATTCTCCGAGCCCGAAAGGTTCGCACGCGACAAAAACACCATGTGATTTGCATTCCAAATTGTGGGCTGAAATTCGGTCACGACATTCACGCCAACATTTCCCTGCTAAATCCCGCGTGTTTGTGCCAGCGTATTTGAGCGAAAATGTGCGTGTTCCTGACGCTTATGTAGACCTCGCTCTGAGCGTGCATATGGACCGTCTCTTTGCGACATAACGCTTGATTGCAAAGGAGTGGTTGCAACAGTAGTAAATTCTAAAGCTTGAGCGTAGCACAAGGGTGGCTGTTGAAAATAATGTTTTGAACCGTGCTTTTCAGAAGGAGTGGTTGAAAAAAACGTGGATTTTAAAGTTTCTGTGTAGTACATGGGTGGCTGTTCAAGGTTATGTTGTTCTGAATGATGCCTTTCAAATAAAAGTTTGTACTTACAGTCGATTTCAAACGTAATGTTGTTGCAACGGTTGCTGTCAGAGGAAATATTCGTGCCCCCTCAAATATAAAATGCGATGTTTTTGCTTTGGAAAACTGAAAAAAATATTGCTACGACGGTAAATTTTTGAAGACAGGGCTTTTGAATTGCTTAACTTAAATTTTCAGGTTTGTACAAGTAAGCGATAAAGCTCGTTGATGTGAAAAAATGGAACTGCTCTGAGAGATTTCAGAAGACGCCATGTTACTTTGTTTCACTTCACAGGCATCTCTAATGCATAGGTTCAATTTTATTGGGTGTTTGAGCCTCTTCATTCGGTAAAAAAGTGTTCCGTTCCAACGTTCAAAAATATCAGCACTAACTAATGTGAACTTTTTTTCTTTATGAGTCGATAATCATGAGGCTTTTAATCTAAATCTCTTGGAACTGTTTGCAAATATTTTCTCGCCAAATTATAAAAACTCCAATACAGTGAGAGTTGTGGAAAGTTTTTTTAAAGGTTTTAAAATAACAATGCAATGTATGTAGAATTATGTGCAAAACGACTGCAAAAGTTTAACGTAAAGAAGACTTAAGCCTAACAAAATACCGTTGCCGGGCATTCGTGAAAGAGAGATTCCCAGTTTTTTATTCTGGGTTATCTGGGGATACAAGTATCCCTGTTATCTGTCCAGAGATAAATGAGGTTCAATGCTCTGACTTGTGTACTTTTGAACAGCGTGAATTGCGCTCAGCCAGCGGTATTGTTGTGTAGGTATCATGATCATTCTTTCTTATTAATTCATGAAGGCATGATAATCACTGCTACGGAATTCATGCAGATATTATAACTACTGAGCTCAAAATTAAAGCAGATATCATAATTGCTCTTTTTCATTAATTCATGCAGGTATCATAATCCTTGCTTCCGAAATTCATGCAGGTATCTTAGCTACTGAGTTCAAATTTCATGCAGGTATCATAATCACTGTTTTCAAAACTTGAGTAAGAGTTATAATCCCTGAGCTTGGAATTCATGCAGTTATCATCCCAGGAGTGAAAAGTAGAACAAACATATTAAAGAACGTTTGTAGAGTGATCCCTTAGGCTTTCAAACTTCACATTTCTCTCTGCGCTTCTCAACTTTCATAAAATTTAACTTTTGTAGCTATTTTTTTATAACAAGTTATTCATAAGTGTCTAGAGAATCTCGTGCGCAAGATAAAATGGGATTTCAAACCTTCATAAAAAAAAGAATAACTCGTTAAAGATACTATATTGTCAGATTTCTATCACAACATCAAAAGAATACAACATCAACATCATTACTTCAGTAATAAACTCCACCATGATAGAGAAGTTCTGAACCACCGACATAATAGCGAGTATCTTTAACGAGTTATTCTTTATTTTTGAAGGCTTGGAATCATTTCTCTAGAATGAGTGTAAGATTCTCTAGAAACTAATGTATAACAGCTGCTTTTTGATAAGGAACGCAGAAGGAAAAATAACAATCTTATGATCTCCTTCGAAGACTGAGAATTTGCCTCAAATAGAGGAGCCACCTTCAAAAGCTAGACTTATTGCTCAATAAGTATTGGACGAGCTTCAGCACAGAAAGTATTCAAGGTATGTGAGGTGTAAGATAAAATTCATCAAATGAGCGTTACAAAATTGATCAAACGAGCGTTAAAAAATTAATTAAAAGAGCGTTTAAAATTCCTCAAACGAGTGGTACAAAATTCATCTAACGAGTGTTATAAATTCCATCAAACGAGTGTTACAAAATTGATCTAAAAAGCGTTACGAGAGCGTTACTGTCGATGCTGAATTTTAGGAGATTTACAAAAAGGAATTATGACTGCAGGTTTGCTAACAACAACAGGATAACAACCAGCAAAAAAGTGTGTCTCATACCTAGCTGGAACATGGCATCATACCTACGACAGTGCGTCTCATACCTACCTGGAACATGGCATCATACCTACGACAGTGCGTCTCATACCTACCTGGAACATGGCATCATACCTACGACAATGCGTCTCATACATACCTGGAACAGGGCATCATACCTTCGACAGTGCGTCTCATACCTACCTGGAACATGGCATCATACCTACGACAGTACGTCTCATACCTACCTGGAACATGGTATCATACCTACGACAGTGCGTCTCATACCTACCTAGAACATGGCATCATACCTACGACAGTGCGTCTCATACCTACCTGGAACATGGCATCATACCTACGACAGTACGTCTCATACCTACCTGGAACATGGCATCATACCTACGACAGTACGTCTCATACCTACCTGGAACAAGGAAATAAAAAGAGAAAATCGTTCAAAATTCCCAAGTTTTGAATTTTTATGGAGCTAAAAATATAAATTTCGAATCCTCCGTCAAACAACAGTTAAATTTATTGCAAAATAGATGAAATAGATGAACGCTTATAGCTTGTCCTTGGGTTTTTATTGACAAAGCTATAAGCAACAACGTAAATTTGACATTATACAAGCAAGATTAAGCGACTTTTGAAATCCCTGCCCATTCCGCAGTCAATTGTTATGATTCAGCAATCATTGTGTTTGTGCTCATAAATATCGGTGTTCAACGTTCCCCTGGCAAATAGGAAAAGTTAATCAAATCGCAATTAACTCAGGTCCAATTTACGGTGCATAGATATACTGAAGTAAGGATATTCTGGGGCACTGAAATAACTTAGTTTCAAATTTTGATCTCTAGAAACATTAGTAAAGGAGGTCACTCAAGCCCAATACAACTGGAGATTAGATGTTATGGTTGAATTCTGGCTGTGGTGCTCGAGGAATTAAATTTCCCGATGGAATACCAGAGAACTCGGATGAAATAAACAAACCTGTACAGTTTATGGCTTACCTGACTCGTGGATGTTCAGGTACAGTCCTGGCTCTGGTGCTCGGGAAACAGAATTGTTTTCCGAGAATGTTGATGAATGGCAAAAAACAACAAAATCCAATGCTCCACCCTCCTAGAGCTTAGATGTTGAGACCGAGTTTTCATCCCTGTTCTCGAAAATCATAATTTATGTCGGAAACCTTAATTTCTCTTTACAAATATAATTTCTCTCGATAAACTTAATTTATGTCGAAAAACCTAATATCTCTCAAATTTCTGAGTGAGATATGTGCTCACATGATTTGAAAAGGCGCTCGAAGAACTTAATTTCTTTCTTATGAGATGCGTAAGATATGCGTTCACACACCTCGAAAATGTGGACGAAAACTTAACCTCTCTCAAATCAGAAACGAGAGCTTTGTGCGCACATATTTCAGAAAAGTGTTTGAGAAGCCTAACTTCTCTCACATGAGATGTGTGAGATACATATGCGCTTACATTTATCAAACAGGCACTTAAGAAGCCTAATGTCTCCTTTACAGTTTAAGCGAAACATATGCTCAAATATTTAAAAAAAAGGGCTCTAAACCTAATATTCATTTGAGCGATGTTCATGAACAGAGAAACTAGATCAAAGAAAGACGCTAACATTCTAAGATTGATAAACAAGTTCCGTTCCACCAGGTGCGTAGATGTTGAGGTAGATGTTCATAAACAAAGAAACGAGATCAAAGAAAGACGCTTACATTCTAAGGTTCATTTACACATGCTCGCATATCCCTATGTTCATAACGAAACGAAACCAGATCAAAGAAAGACTCTTACATTCGTTCATTAACACATCTGGTCCCACCTGGCGCGTAAACGTTGAGGTAGAGGCAGTCCTCGCTCTGGTGCTGGAAGAGCCTCTGGAACTGCTTAGGAGGCCGCTGAGGGCAGGCTGGGGGAGCCGCGACCGCCGCCAAAATCCCTCGCCACTTTGTGGGAGCTCGTGTGGGACTCAAACGGTTAGCGTTAACGGGGGGAGTCGCGTACGGGATGCCTAAATAAACGGCAATACGGGCCGTCGGGCCCGTTTTACCGTCAGCGGGATGAGGGCCTTTGGAGTTCTCACGAGAGGTCTCGAAGTGTGGACTTTTGGATTGCTCTGAGAATGTGGACGTTTTTATTATGTCCTCTACTTTGGTGTCCGGAGGTACGGTTACTGTACGGTAGAAGCCTTGGACTTGGCCGTATCGAGTTGCTACGGTCGGCGTGGGCTGATGACGACCGTGGGATCGGGGGACAAAAACAGCCGTTCCTTGTGTGCCTCTGGTGAACAGAAAACAGGTCACAAACGATCGATGATGTCTAAATTTTCATAATGTGTAATATTTGTAGAAAATATGGATTATGTTTTTATTAAAAAACATTTTCAGAGAGGTACAAAAAGTAGTTTCATTCGAATTTCATAACAAAAAAGTTTGACGAATCACAAAGAAGTTTTATATTTTTAGCATTCGTTATCACAGTTCAATTTCATTGCAACGCAATGCAATTTTTTGTTTAGAGAAAGAAAATTAAGCAGTCCTTTATGAAACATTTATTGATTTATATCAGCAGTGATACATTGAAATGTTCATTGACTTACACGAGTAAAACCTTGCGAACGAAACTGGAAACTTTCTAATAAACTTCACTTTCTTAAATGCTAACACGAGCTTGGTCACTCATTGACCTAAGCCATTATGGTCACACATCTGACAAAACTCATTCAGAATTATATTTCAACCTATTACTTCGAGTAAAATGTGTGCAATGTACAAGAACCACAAGAAGGCTCCACAATGACGTGTCGCGGGTAAACCAGTAAAAGCTGTCAGGCAGTCTATGCTGGAAGGGACGCTGAGACATTAGCTAGCAAAGGATGTGTGACCAAATAAAACTGATTCTAAATGAATTTGATCTACTTCAAAGACAAAATTCGAAAGAGCGTAATAAAATTCCTTCGTATCATTTCATTTGTCTCCTGGTAAATGAGTTAGCTTAGAAATTTTTTCAAAAATTTCTTAATTAGAAATTTTTTTCTCAGAATTTTGTCTCGTATTTTTGCGCTCATAGTAGAATTACAGTAAAAGAAAGCAGTTGCGCTGTGTCAATATGATGATGGACATTTTCATTAACAAGAATTCTGCATCTTCGAAAAGAAGCGCACGCAAGAATAAGCTCGACCCTGCCAGCAACATGACTTCCAAAATCCTTATTCGACTTCTCACCTCTCAACGAAAGCTGACCTTGTGGAGGCAGAAACTTTCTTTGCTTCAAAACTGGGGACTAAAGTCCCTGGATTTTCTTGTTCTTTTACAAGGCCCAGATGTCCTTGTTCGTTACCGGAATCTCTTTCCGCATGACTCAATTCGTTCCATTGGAGCTTGCTTTTCTTACCAGAATGGAACGCGTCCCTACGAGGGTTGTTCGGTTGGTCCTTTTGGTATGTAAATGGACCTTGTGGCGACCGTTCTTCGAAATCGAACTCTCGAGAGGGATTAGTGTGTCGACCAAATGCAGATTGCGGCTCTTTGACTGGTGACGAGTTTCTACGCATTCTTTCAGTGCTGTTCACAAATATGTCAGGATCCCATTCTAATTTGACATCATTATTTTCCGAGTATTTGGGACCTTCTGAGGCATCTTCCAATGATTGTTCAACTCCTAGGAACAAAAATAAAAGTAGTATGCTTGTGTTAACACTTCGCTGCATGTCACCTTTGGAGAAGAACATACTCATGAAAAATCAAATTGCATGTCATTATCGAATGGTCACTTTCATCAGTAATAAACTGAATGCGAATTTCTGCGTTCACTTTGCATCTTCGGTGCAAAATTTCACTTCCTGTTGAAAGAAGAAAACAAATTGTGATTAACCAAATATTTTCAAACATCACTTTTTTTTTAAATCAGCCCTTGTGCAGGTAAAGCTAGGTATTAAATCTTTGATAAAAGAAGAATTTTCGAATGAAATGATCTTATTGATGATCATCACGTCGGTCGTGTCAACATTAAATTCACCGGCTGATCACGGCAACGATGATGCCTACTTTATACCGATCCAACAACCCCAAAAATTCTCGCCCTAATAACCGTCGAATAATTTTGAGGTCCTGCGCGCTAGTCTAGGCAGTCGCATTTATCAGGAGAACGACAAGCATTTTCCCACATTCTGCACCTCGTCGCCATTTGCACGGGTGCCCGTCGGGATGAGGTGATAACTCTCACCGCCTCGTAATGAACGTCGTTTCAAAATTGTCCCGCCGAGGAGATGTCGCAGTGTGCTTATGGCAACGACCTCTTCCTGATGCTGCTCCAGCCTGGCCGTGCTGGAACGGGCGGTGTGGAACTCTGGAAACTCTGCTTAGAGTGGAGGTGTGGAATTGTTGACCAGAGTGCGGGCATGGAGCTGGTGACCAAAGTTAGGGTATAGAACTGATGAAGAAAGTAGGGTTATGGAACCGGTGACCGAAAAGGAGGTATGGAAAATGCGGTCACCGGTCCAAAGTGCGGACCGGTGACCAAAGTGGGGTATGGAACAGGTTACCAAAGTAGCGGTTCTGAACCGGCGTCTGCATGTGAACAGAGGCCCCTTTTGGCAGTAGTTGTAAGATAGATTTATATTCAACTGTTAAAGGCTGTCAAGAAAGAGTGTTGTTAACAAATTATCCAGTATGTTGCTTTTTTCTTTCCAGGTTTTCCAACACGACAACTGAAAAGATGATCAGTATGAATGTTGCTTACCAGGCAAAGAATTTGATGAATGTTGTTAGCCAATGTGTGTGCATCTTCATTTCTCATTTCTCATGCATTTTTTATTTCTTCTCACACTTTTTACTTTATCCTTACGAACAATAACTATCAGGCAAAAGTTTTATCTTTACGAACAATATCCATGTTCCAAAAACCAAACCCTTACGAACAATAACTATGATACAAAAACTAATGTCCGGCAAAAGATTTGGATTTTAATCGAAGACCTTATGAAACAATGATTTAGAGGCATAGATCCGAACAATTTCACTCTACTGGAAAAGTGAGTTGCTAAGCTAGTCGGATTCAACCATTATCCGTGCTCATACAACACTCATTTTACTCAGTGTATACTTTTTTTTTGGGTGTTTAAACGTAATTTACGCAATTTTTGCAAAGGTGTCGTCCCTTTTCATCAAATATCTCGGTTCGGTCTGGAGTTGCGGTAGAGTTCCTTCCTCTCCAAATGTTCACTTGGAAAACCCTTGTTGATTTTAAGACATTTTTGGGAATGCAAAAAGCTTACAAATTCATTGAAAAATTGTTCTTAAAGTCAAGTATTTATTTGAAATAATTGGCTAACAAATAACAATTAAAAACCATTTTCGGGTTCAATCATTTCTAGCGAAATAAAAACTCACAAATACCTTCTAGAAAAACCTTGCGAACACAGCCATTAAAGATTCATGTACCCAAAAATCTGCAAATGAGAAAATTGGTTTAAAGCAGGCTATAAAATTCTTTACATTCTTTAAAATTCTAACATTTTTTTTGTGAAGTATATTTTAAGAGATGATACTACAACGGTATCCAGTTTTTAGAGATGTTATTAAAACGATATCTAGTTTCACATGTGTTATTAAAACGGGATCCGGTTTTCAGAGATGCTTTTAGAACGGTATCTACCTTTAGGGCACAAGCTGCCCGTCTCTCACGAGCGGATATTTTGTTTTAGCTAAGTGGTTTTACTGTATAGAACTGAAGGACCTCGCAAGCTAAAGGACTGAGTAGTTTTTACCAGCGAGACTTATTTTGTGAGCGACTTACGCAGAGAATATACCCCAGTTTTATCCATTATTCGACAGAATCAAAGTGCCACATTAAGCCCGCGTGCCAATCAAACTGAGAATCATTTCTTGAATTCTTTAGTTTTACAGATTTTGACAGAGAGTGTACAGAAAAATAAATATTCTTTTGCACTAATTTAAAGTACTTTGTTCGATTCCTTAAATTCATTTCTTCATTGGGTATAGTCATTCAACAAATAAATTTTACTTAGTCGTGATTACGTTTTCTGCTTACCAAAGACTACTTAGAGAAGAATTCAGACTGCAATGTGACGTTCATGACGCAGCGAGAGTAGAGTGATGTTGACGCACGACATGCAATGAGACGCAAGCTGACGCACACTGACCATAAGCTGACTCGAGGTTGCAATGATTTGACGCATGTTTGCAATAAGTTGACGCATGATTGCAATAAGTTGACGCATGATCGCAATACGCGAGCCAGCCGAGCCAAATGACTCCCTAAGGACGTAATGGTCTGCAGAAGAGGTGCGTATTGTGTCTTATTTGCTTGAATGGGACAAGAGGGCGAGAGGTGCAGGTTTGCGTTGCGAAGGAGCGAGTTCGTTCGTGCAAATCTTAGTGTGTCAAATGCCTGGAATTTATGCTTGGTTGGGAAATTTTCTTCCGTTTGTTATACGTTCGTAATTGCTGTTATCGCTTCGTAAGATTGCCAGGTGTTTGTCATACCCTATTAATTTTTGCTAACGCTCAATGAGATTGCTGGTAAATTCCGCTAGTGATTTTTGCGAACGCTTTATAAAATTACTGATTGTTTATCATACACTAGTAATTATCGCTAACACTTTGTAAGATTGCTTGTAAATTACGCTAGTAATTTTTGATCATGCTCTGTAAGATTGGCGACCGTTTTTCACACGCTAGTAATGTCTGCTAACGCTTTGTACAATTTCCGACCGCTTGTTATACGCTAGGAATATCTGTTTTCGCTTTGTAAGACTGCCAGCTGTTTGTCATACACTAGTAATTGTTGCTAACGCGTTGCATGATTGACGACTGTTCGTCATCCGCTAGTAATTTTTGCCATCGCTTTGTAAGATTGCCTGTTGTTTGTCCTACGCCAGTAACTTTAGCTTACGCTTTGTAAGATGGCAACCGCTTGTTAAATTTCGTGTGATAATCGGACGATGATTTAACTTTTTGGGCGTTTAGGAACTCTATTAATGAATGGTTGTAGAAACTTAGTTAATTATCGGCGTATTATAGCTGAATTGATGAATCTAAAAAGCTCAGCGTTAGCGTCTGTTCGAGCTGAGCCGAGAGCATGAGATGCAGCTTCTGTGTCCGAGCTTTGCAACTGAAAAGGTATATGCAACAATGAATCAGTGAATTTTGAGCTCAACTTGCCTGAAATTATTGGAGCGCATCTAACCTGAAATAATTGGAGCGTATCTTACCTGAAATTATTGGAGCGCATCTAGCCAAAAATTACTGTAGCGCTTCTTGTCTGAAATTATTGAAGCATATCTGCCCTGAAATTATTGCACCGCATCTTGTCTGAAATTATTGGAGCGCATCTTGCCTGAAATTATTCCAGTCTGCGATTCCAGAATTGTTACATGGGAGGCTTTACGCGCAGCTCATTAATTAGAAATTTGCGGCTTGCGGGCTTCGCTAAGCATATTGTCCAGACCTCAATAAATAAATTTCTCGTCCAAAACGAGGGTAAATTAATCCCGTGTTTACGCTGCCTCAACAGCTTCTCTGCGTCGATTGGAATGAACTGGTGGTGAATGCATAAAAGATTTTGCTGAATAATTGTCTTTGGGATGTTTGCCGGTAGAACAAGCACTGGAGACTCGCATTGGAAGTCTCTTTTTTTATTCAGAACTTAGTGATTGATTGATGGAGACTAGTAGGTAGTCTATGGCTTGATGGTCAATGGGACCGAATTGAAGGTTACTATCTGGTAGTCTATGGCTTTATAAATCATCAATGGTGCAAAATTGATGGTAACTGGCAGGTAGTCTACTTACAAATTCTGTCAACTTCTCCAATTCACACTGCCACTACATTCATTTCTCTTTTAGTACCTCATTTTCAGCCTACTGTGTCTGATTTATAATTTCTGTCAATTTCTCCGGTTCTCACTGCCACTACACTTAAGTATGTTTAACATTTCCAGTTATTCTTTTCCTCAAGCTTTCAGTTTCCTTTCTAAGTTCACTGAATTCCTTTTTCACGCCAAAGTCAGTAGGTTTTTTTAAATTATCTACCTATGTTCGCCGGATTACCTAACTATTTTTATCGGATTACCAACCTATGTTAATCGGATAATCAACCTATTTTCGTCGGACTACAAACCTATTTTCCACTTTTCTACTAGGCAGAGTTTCCATTTCGTATTTTGAGTCCACTATCATTCTCTGTGTTATGCATCTACATTTTGGAGGTTTTTCTCTTAGCGTGGTTATGTAAAAGCTTTGAAAATTTAATTCAAATTCAGTTTTCAAATTTTAATTTTATTTCAGCTTCATAAGTAAAATACTTAAAATGAAAGCTATGAGCATCGCAAATGACATTTTTTTCGGTATTAGAAACTATTTGGTTGCAATCTAAAGACTGATGAATAAAGAGCGTCAAAATTATTAAGAAATCGTTTCACGCCCCATAGAAAATTATTCCACAGCGATACAGCGTGGAGAAAATATGTTTTAGTTTACAAAGAAAAACGTTTTGAGCCATGAACCGCTAAGGCATGCAAATGACGTATATCTAAGCCGGCCTTCAGCGAGCAAACGAAATTCGCAACTACGCACAGCACTAAATGCAGGAAACGGGCAGCTGGAGGTGCTTATTCCACGTAAATAAAATGTTTTCAGAGATCAACGAAATTCGCAACAACGCGCAGCACTAAATGCAGGAAACGGGCAGCTGGAGGTGCTTATTCCTCGCAAATAAAATGCTTTCAGAGATCAAATTGAGTTGCTGCCAACGTGTAAATGAAATGGCTTCGCCCGACGCTAAATTGCTTGCTTCAATTGAGTTCTCCAGTGTCGAGACCCTTCGTAGAGAGCACGCGTGACTTACCCTAGAACCAATCATTTCAGGATGAGACGCCGACTAGGCAAGCACAGTTTACTAACTTGACTTCAATAATATCGAGACAACTGATTTTTCCGCGCGCTTGTCCCCCCTCCGTAGTCGATGATTAAATTAGATCTGCAAACACGGCTGGCGTTACAAGCGACTTCATTTAAGAGCCTTCACTTCACAGGTCCGATGCAGGTCGACCGCGGTAGACGCGACAAAATGAAGAGATTCAAATGCAATGTTAATCTTGTGTGGGAGGAAACTGCCTCCGTTCGATCCTTACTGTATGGTGTTAGTAACAGATCACAACCGAAATACCGCACAGTAACTAAAGTTCGTACGTAATAAAATAGCTACAGTTAGATATTTTAAACAGTTGCTTCTCAAACCTGCTTAGTTTTTATGATAAAAAAAGAGTCCTATACGCAGCACGATGGTACGAAGAATTGCTGAGTATTTTTTTACTCAAAGAAAAAGTGAATTTTGTTTTCATAGAGTATATTATTTGGTCGGTGGAAGGTGCGTGTGTCTTTAGAGAACAAATTTGGGTGTGAAATTGAATTTCTATTTGGAAAAACTGTTAAAAATCCAGGCATTATGAATTTACAATTATAGACAGTAGGTCAAAAATGAGTAAAATAAACGGTCACTGTGGTCATCTAATAGCTTTTACAGGACATGTTTGAAAAAAAAAAATAATAATAATATATTGTCTTCCGAGAAGTTGTGGATGTTAAAATTTTACCAACCCACGTCATTTGGCCATTTAGTTTCAGTTTTTACTAGTTTCGCTGCTCTAACAAGTGGGGACAAATTTATCTCATTTAGTTTTATTCTTCACTAGTTTCGTACGCTCAACAAGTGGTGTTAAATCAGTTCCATTTTGGTTCGGTCTTACATAGTTTCTTTGCTTTACCTAGCGGTAAAAAATTTTCTCAGAATGATAAACACTGTAGTTACAGTATTACCGATACCTAGTGGTTGACTAAGCATCGTCGTTCGTTTCCTTGTCAGTATGTCCGATTCCTAATGTTTGGCTTGTGTTTTGTTCCATTTAAGAATATAGGGTATTACTAGAAAAACTTTCGACGGGACAAGTATGACCACTAAAAGTAAGTAAAACTAACTGGTCACTATAAGTGATTATTTTTCTAATTTTTGCAGGAGAGATGCAAAACCTCGCATATAGATAGGTGCATATATCCACAATGAATAATTTTTTTATCGGATTAAAAATGCAGACTACAGATGAAGAAGTTCTATTACTGCTGAAACTGCCTACATATGTTGCACAATCTGAACTAAATTTGTGGTTATTTTTTATTGATGGAACCAATTGATTCTCCAAACCTGACTTAGAGTTTTACAGATAATAATTAAATCTTAGTTAATAATCGTATTGTTAAATTTGCAAATTTTTTTGTAGAATGTTTTTACGTTCATTTGCGTTTACCGTCGTGATTCAGGCCCATTGTTGCGATGTGTTGCATCTACACGTGGTGTGATATTATGTTATGGCACCTGCACTTGCTTTGGCATCTCTAAAATCTCAAATATTGATGGATAGTAAATTCGATAATTTTTTGTACCAAAAATCTTAAATATTGATAGATAGTATAGTCAAATACAATTCTTTGCACGTACGTGTTATTTTTACATTAATACATTGTGTGATATTGTATTACGACCTCCACACGTGGCTCGGCATCTCTGAAATATTGAGTATTAATAGGTAGTATATTTGACAATTTCTTTGCGCGTTCGGGTTTTCTTTATTTTTTGTCAAAAACGGAAAATAAATTTTTTGAAAATTGAAGGCTTGAATCCTATATTATACACGTTAAAATTTCACAAATTCAAATTGATTGTTGTAGAATTATAAAATTATTGTTTCTAAAAACTCTACGAAAAGTTTACGTCGTATTTTTAGTTTACGTTTTAAAAACACAAATCCAGGGCAAAATTTTGAGCGTAATTTTACAGGATTCTTATTTCCACCATGCTCGAAGCAAATGAAACTCTTCAAAACCGCACTCACAAATCACACACACACACACACACACACAACTGAAAAGCACTAGCATCTCATGGCTAAGTGTGCTTCATATTCATAAAATTAACGGGACACTTCTTGCAAAGTTTCTTTAAGGTACTCACTACTGAGCCTAAAAGTTTTGTAAGCTCATATACACGTTATGAAAGCTGCAAGTTTCATATACGAATAGCCCAAAACTTCTTCAGTGGCTACTGAGCATGAAAGTTTCATTTACTGCTCATAGAAGCTGTAAGCTTTACCCATAATGGCTCTCAAACTTCTTCAAGTTAGCGAGAGCAGAGCTTGAAAGTTTCAAATGCGCCTCATAAAAGCTGCAAGTTTTATCTACGAAGGGCCGCAAACCTCGTCAAGATTCTCACAACAGATCGTAAAAGGTTTCAAATGCTCTACATGATAGACACTAGTTTTACCAATGAAGGCGAACAAACTTGTTAAAGATTCTCACCGTAGAACATGATAGTCTTACACACTCCTCATAAAAGCTGCGAATTTCATCTACGAAGTTCTGCAAAGCTCTTCAAGGTAGTGACTGTAGAGCATGAAAGTTTCAAAACTCATAAAAGCTGCAAGTTTTATCCATGAAGGCTCGCAAGCTTCTTCAAGGTAGTGACTGCAAAGCATGAAAGTTTCAAATACTCCAGGTAAAAGCTGAAAGTTTCATTTATGGTTCACGAGCTTCTTCAAAGTAGTAACCACTAAATTACTGTTGTAAAAACTCCTCATAAAAGCTTCAAGTTTTACCTGTGGAGACTCGCAAACTTCAAGATTTTCACTACAGAACATGAAAGTATCAAAAACTCCTCGTAAAAGCTGCAAGTTTCATCTACGAAGTACCGCAGACTTCTTCAAGATTCTCACTACAGAACATGAAAATTTCAAATACTCCTCGTAAAAGCTACAAGTTTCATCTACGAAGTGCCGCAGACTTCTTCAAGATTCCCACTACAGAGCATGAAAATTTCAAACACTCCTCACAAAAGCTGCAAGCTCCACCCACGAAGGCGCACCAACATTCGTTATGAGCTCCGCGTTTTGTTTCGACCTTCGACGCGAAAAATTTCCTACCATGTGCCTGCAGTTTGCCAGCGATAACGTAAGCACCTCTTGCGATAAATCGCTGCGGTTTATCTATAAGAAAATGCGTCCATTATTCCTCAGCCTGAACAGTGAGCGAGCGAAGCTGTGGAGAATAAAGAAAGATACCCTGAGTATGGGGTAACTGCGAGCGGTGCAGTGGCAGGACTTGGCTGAAGTGTTGTGTGAAATGTTTAGGAAAGTGTTTTGAAAAAAACATTCATGAGAATTGTGTGAAATGTTTACGAAAGTGTTTTGAAAGAAATATTCATGAGAATGGTGTGGTTTTGAGTGTGTTAGTAGGCTGTCAAAGTGCAAGAGCATTTCTAGTAATTGCATCTTTATAAAAAATCTAAAGTTTGATTATCTTACAAGAGATGGAATAAAAACATTTTTTCAGGCGACTTAGATACTGGACTCGCAAAGCTCATAAAGTATTGTTACTTGGTGACGCATTTTGTTGGGAAACTCGTAAAAAATAAACTGGTTCCCAAAACGCATCGTTGACATAAGCACATCAACGTTTTTAGCATTTTTGTGTTTTAGCAGTACTTTCTCAGTAATTTGTAGTTGCTCTAAAAATGTTTTCAGGTCTTAATCGAGGAACTTTTTCATTCACATCCCCGTCAACCACTGTTGTATTAGACGAGCACGGGCATCAGGTTGTGAAGTGCATTTCAAAAGAGGCAAAACTGCCACTCGAAAGTGAACTTTGAAGAACACGTTAGGGCATGAATTCGACATGATGTAAAATTTGTATATGATAATTTATTTCGATACAAAATATGTATATAAGCATTTTTATCGATGTGAAGTTTGTGTATGAGCATTTACATCGACTTAAAATTGATATATAAGTATTTTTATCGAACCTTCCTTGCATGGTCCGAGCGAAATAAAGGGTAAATTTTTAAAATATCACGTCCTGATCACGTCCTCCGTAGAATGGTCAGATGCAACAACGCCCTATGTTGTCAAATGGCCAGATGCAACAACGCCCTATGTTGTCAAATGGTCAGATGCAACAACGCCCTATGTTGTAAAATGGCCAGATGCAACAACGCCCTATGTTGTCAAATGGCCAGATGCAACAACGCCCTATGTTGTCAAATGGTCAGATGCAACACCGCCTTGTGTTTTCAAATGGCCAGATATAACAACGCCCTATGTTATCAAATGGCCAGGTGCAACAACGCCCTATGTTATCAAATGGCCAGATGCAACAATGCCTTATGTTGTCAAATGGCCAGATGCAACACCGCCTTATGTTGTCAAATGGCCAGATGCAACAACGCCCTATGTTGTCAAATGGCAAGTTGCAACAACGCTTTATGTTATCAAATGGCCAAATGCAACAACGCCCTATGTTGTCAAATGACCAGATGCAACAACGCTTTATGTTGTCAAGTGGCGAGATGCAACAACTCCCTATGTTGTCAAATGACCAGATGCAACAACGCTTTATGTTATCAAATGGCCAGGTGCAACAACGCCCTATGTTATCAAATGGCCAGATGCAACACCGCCTTATGTTGTCAAATGGCCAGATGCAACACCGCCTTATGTTGTCAAATGGCCAGATGCAACAACGCCCTATGTTATCAAATGGCCAGATGCAACAACGCCTTATGTTATCAAATGGCCAGGTGCAACAACGCCCTATGTTATCAAATGGCCAGGAGCAACAACGCCCTATGTTGTCAAAGGGCATGTTGCAACAACGCTCTATGCTGTCAAATGGCCATATGCAACAACGCCCTATGTTGTCAAATGACCAGATGCAACAACGCCTTATGTTATCAAATGGCCAGATGCAACACCGCCCTATGTTATCAAATGGCCAGGTGCAACAACGCCCTATGTTATCAAATGGCCAGGTGCAACAACGCCCTATGTTGTCAAAGGGCATGTTGCAACAACGCTTTATGCTGTCAAATGGCCATATGCAACAACGCCCTATGTTGTGAAATGACCAGATGCAACAACGCTCTATGTTGTCAAATGGCCAGATGCAACAACGCCCTGTTAGCAAATTAAGGTATCTGAGTTTCCACATGTTTGTCTGATTACACCCAAAAATCCCTGAGAAATATCACACCACGTTTTGAGATGAATCTTGCTAAAACTTTGAAAACAGTAAATGTCTTTTTTCTACCTTTTTGGATTATGAAAATAATCGGTGTAAAAAACCTCGAAAATGTCAATTATGAAACGTTATTGTGAAGACCAACGCTTCAGAGTACCAGGTATCAGAAAATAAAAACATAACAGACTAATGAGGAAAGAAATACTTTATTTTTTGCCTCTTCAAAGTTATTAAATTCACAGCAGGTTCATGAGTCTGATCTAATTATATTTTTTTTGCTTATGGTCATGATTGTAACACATTTGCGAAGCTTCTTCTATTTGAGAATTACCTCGAGTTCTAAGTACTCCCTTATCATTGTATGGTGAACGTATCCGTCTATGTAAACATGCTGGCATACTTGAACTTGTGAGTTTGCTTTTCATAATAATCTGTACTTCAGTCAAAATAATTTTATTAAATTTATAACCCCAAAATTAGGCCGCGCTTGCATTGAAAAATGGTCAGCTTGGCTTCAGGGACAATTTTCACCGGAGTCTTTTACATAAATTAAAAATGATTAGCGCACATTCATTTCATTTTTTTCTTTATAAAATGAATGGTGAAAAGTGATCTTACCTCACTCCTCGTCTTCACATATCAACGCAACATCAAAGTCAACAGCTCACAACTGAAAAATGTAACTTGGACGAAAAATGTGATAAAATCCCTCTTCTTTTCCATTGTCCGCAGGAAACCGCATCGCGGAAGGTGAAAACAAGTTTGAAAAACATCGTCAGTTTTTACACTCATTTTTTACCCTCTAGTGGCGAAGAGAGATTCTGCAATCGATTTTCTTCACTATAGAAGAAGAAGGCGATCTAGCCCCTTTAAAGACATTTTTCTATCAAAAGTTTGGGCGTTATTTTCAACAGGCGTGCGGGAGCGTTTTCCAAGTAATCCACTTTTAAACAAGGAAAAATATTTTCTCCACAAGGGTCACAATACTTCACCTGAAAGTGATCTAGTAGAAGCAAAGTCCGTAGAGTTTTGGCTCCGTGGCACCCAGTGAGGCAAAAAAACACGGACGGCCCAATTAGTCAGAGTGCACCGTGAAAACAAGCAAGGGTATCTAGGATACAAATACACGAGTGAGGCTTTGAAATTTCGTCTCTATTTCAAGTGAATTTGTACGAGAATTATTTGATATGCAGGGTGGCGCATGAGCAACGCACCCTTTCGAAGGTAAATATTAAAAATTTATTGCCGCAATATACACTGGGTATCTGTAGACAGGATACGACGTGTAAATAAACTTTAAGAGTTCCTCTATAGTTTGCAATTAACCCTATCGTTATACCTTTCTTGGTTCATTTATATCAATTTTTAAAAAGGGTGCATTACTTATGCGCCACCCTGTGCTAAGCGTAAAACTATCATAGTGAACGGATTGCATAACGTTGGAGGTGACACTATCAAATTAAACACAGCCTCAGATTAGCATAAAATGGTTTTGTTCTTCATGTTTCGAGTCACAAATGTGTATGCTTCAACTACTACACCGTCGTATCTCGTTATTAAAAATGATGTTTTGCCAAGCCACAATTCAACAAGAAAAATATTTGTTCCGACCATTTCAACAGTTATTTTTCTGCTTTCGGTTCCTCGTCTTCGCGTCATTGCTTGATTGGAATGAATTTCAATAAACCTAATAAATTACAATGCAAAAATCTTGCTTTCATTTATTTGCGTTGAGGTATCCAGTTTACAGGGAAGAGTACATAGGCACGCACAGACTCAAAAAGCAGGCGACAAAATGCTCGTTGTTTTATGAAAGTTTTGTAATAATTAGAACTCAGTTCAAAACTTAAAAAATGTTATCACTCCCCTTTATGATAATAAGCAGTATGTTGCAAACGTGATTGATTAGTCTGTCCCCCCTAATAATTAAATTGCATAGTTTGAATCGAAAATCAGAAACAAACGAAAAAAGGAGATTTTTATCGAACTGGCATCCCAAACATTTTTAAAGATGATATGGAAAAAAATTATTAAACTCCACGTTAAACTCACATGACTTATATTTCAATCGTCCTAATTTTCATGATCTAACAGCTTCAAGTTCAGAGTAACACATCAGAATACAGAGCCAATCTCCATTGAAACCGTAGTTTCTGAAATCCATCGTCTTAAAATTTTTATCTATTCCCCTTCCTATAAGGAAATTTTTCTATTAACTTCTACACAGTAAATTGCTTTTTATTAACCCTCCTACACGGTAATTTTTTCTATTACCCCTCTTACATGGTAAAAATGTTTTCTTTCACCCTCCTACAGAGTAAATTATTTTCTATCAACACTCCAATGTAAAGATGCTTTTGTTTAACCCTCCGACACTATAATTTTTTTTCCATTCACCCTCTTGCACTGTGATTTTTTTCTGTTCCCCCTCCTACACTGTAAATATTTTTTCTATTACCCCTCCTGCCCCGTAAATATTTTTTCTATTACTCCTCCTACGCTGTAAATATTTTTTCTATTACCCCTCCTACACTGTAAATATTTTTTCTATTATCCCTCCTACACTGTAAATATTTTTTCTATTACCCCTCCAACACTGTAAATATTTTTCTATTACCCCTCCTGCCCCGTAAATATTTTTTCTATTACCCCTCCTACACTGTAAATATTTTTTCTATTACCCCTCCTACACAGTAAATATTTTTTCTATTACCCCTCCTACACTGTAAATATTTTTTCTATCACCCCTCCTACACTGTAAATATTTTTTCTACTACCCCTCCTACACTGTAAATATTTTTTCTACTACCCCTCCTACACTGTAAATATTTTTTCTACTACCCCTCCTACACTGTAAATATTTTTTCTACTACCCCTCCTACACTGTAAATATTTTTTCTATTACCCCTCCTACACTGTAAATATTTTTCTATTACCCCTCCTACACAGCGGCGCACAAAGAGACCAACCACATCCCGGTGGCTGTCGGAATAGAACGCGTATGGCCAAAGTTAGAGGGCCGCAATGCGTCTAGAGAGCTGTGACAAAGTTGTAACTTTGGCCAGCACGTCGAGCAATATGGCCACTTGCTCCCAAGTTTGCAGATCGCTTCAATTGCAGTCCGACTCCGACGATACGTTGGTCAGTCTCCGAGAACTCGGATTCAATTTAATGCTCACTTCTGAATTCTCGAATTCGTTCGCGGCAATTAGGTAGTGAAGTGCTAGTGTGATACATGTAAGTGTGGCTAGTGTGTGGGGCGTCATGCTTTATAAAGAAACGATTTCCCAGTATGGTAGACCAATAATATTTGAACTCATGTAGTTGAACGTCTGCTGGAATTTTTTTTAAAATGCCATATTTGTAAGAACTAATGAACTTTTCGAGCAAAAATTCTGTGAATAGAATGTGAAAAAATCAGACGCGGTGTTAAAATCGTTGTTACTTTTTCCTTCAGTTCTTATAGAAGCTGCTTTAAAAAGAATGAAATTTTTCCACAGGATGTTAGTACAAACATTTTACTCCTACGCTAAACATTTGCTATGCTCATTGGTACGCTGATTATATGATACTTTTATATGACTGAAAAAGCAGTGACACACGAAAAATGACGATGGCCACATTAAATAGGTATGGAAAAAATTCCGGTAGAAAAAAAAATTAATCTCATCAGTCGGCCAGCAATTGCATCTGCAGTTACTCGTCCCAGAAGAGAACTCGTGTGCTGAAAGAAATTTGTGTCGCTTTTAACTGAGTTGTATCATGGCTACAACATTGTTGTTCTGGTAACTTATTCCTATTTAAGGCAGTCATTTTTAGAACATATTGCGATAGCGTGCTCACATCTCCATGTTTTTTGTTTTTTAGCTATCCTAAAAACAAGCAGCTGTGCCCAGCGTTAGCTTGAGATTCATCTGTATCTTTGCTTTTTGAGAAGCACGTAAAATAAGGTTGATCATCGAAGCTACTTTGATTTCTCCTGTAAATGCCTAAAAATATTCGTGTGCTACTCAAATGGTCACAAATTACTTAGCTGCAATGCCACATTAAATAAAATAAAATATAATGAGAATGTAAAGTGAAAAGTAGTTGTAAGGTCAAATATGTAGTGTCATTATTATTCAAAAAATTGAAGTACATAACTATGTTTTAAGCAGCTCACTGAAAACGTGACACGCACATCCTACTGGTCATCTACATCAAGTACAAGTAGGTTCTCTAATTTTGTAAATTTTGAGGGATTACATGTTTTGACTGAATAGAAAATGAATCGCGAAGTTTATATAGTCAACAAGAAATGAGTCAAATTCAACGTTTATGTTTCAGGAGAGTGCAATCAGCAATCTTATTTTGAGGAAATTTAGTGGAAAACTGCTGATAAATTTCCGCTTAGCATGTTGTAGTACTAATTAGATTGAAAACATGCAATTTGATTGTTTGGTCTGTTCGTCCCGTTCCTCACCCTGTGAATTGGTTACCTCAACACTACTCAATGACTGCATGGTCATGTTTATTCTTTAAAAAGTGTACACGGCCCGTAAAAAATAAAGGGATTCGATATTTTCATTAAATAAATTTTCAAGATGTGGATGACACACAAATATATCACTATTATAAAAGTAGCCGCGTCCGTCCGTCCGTCCCTCCGTCCGTGTGATCCCCTCTTGATTATGGTATCTACAATACGCAGTCGGCTTATTTTTGGAATAGTAATTTTCGATGGAGCTGTTCAGTTTATTCGCTCAGTTCTTAGTGGGAATGTTTGTGTAGATTGTGTGTAGGTCAGTTTGAAATATAGTTTGTTGTTTGTGTGAACGCCATATAAAATATGCGTATAGGTGTTGCCTGTGTGAACGCCAGAATAAAATATACGCATAGTATGTATTACACTCTATTGAAATTCATCATGTCGCTTTGATATTTTTAATCGATAATGCAAAAAGAAATGTTTTAAATTCGTTCGACCATTGACCTGGCTACCACTGGGTATAAGGCCCAAGATTTTGGAACTTGAGTTTTTATTTTCAAAATAGTGATTTTGTTGAAAAGCTTTGAAGAGATAATAGACGACATTTCAGAATAAAATTCCGGCAAGAGAGGCCACCAAAGATAGAAATGTGTCCAACCGCAAGAGAGAAGCAGCAAGACTCCGACAGCAAGAAAAACATCGAAGACGATCGGATGAACGACGCGAAATGGCAAGACGTAGCAATGCTGCTCGCCAACGAAAAGCTAGAGCTAAATTGACCCTTGACCGGCGTTTGGAAATTCTACGGAATAATGCAGAGCCACACCGAGTAGCTAAATAGAGCTTAACATATGAAAGAAGTGAGGAAATTCTTCGTCATCGCGCTGGACAACATTGAGTGGCACTAGAGAATTCAACTCAAGAAAGAAGAGGTGAAATTCCTCAGACTAATGCCGAACAGCATCGACTTGCACAAGCGAATTTAATTCAAGAAAGATGGGATGAAATTCTTCAGATTATGCCGACCAGCACGTGTGCACTAGTATATCCTAATAGCACCCGTGATGAAAATTTTCTAGTACTTGTGAGCTGGGAAAGTTCGTATCGCAGATACGGTTATCATGCATCCTGAAAAGTGTCACAAAGAAACGGACCAACCAACTCTTTGTTATTAGATGTTATTAGCCCAAAACAATTTTAAAAATATTTGCTTCCTCTTTTTCCTCGTAATAAGTTGCATCTTTTGAGCACAAGGTGCAATTTTCATTGTCGTCATATTTTGGGGTTTTTAATACAAAAGTGAGCTGATGCCAGATTTTTTGCATCATTTGAATGGTATGGATGATAAAACTAAAATAAATATAAATTATTGAGAATGTTGCAGGCAGGAGGTATATAAATTTATAAATATATTATGCAAAGTATTCTAGTGAGATTCAAATTTAATTCTCCTGTTTGAAATTAATTCGAAAGTTAAAAATTGATATTATAAAAACGTTAACTTTTGAGTATCTCATAATGATGAAACGCAATTTCTAACTCATTTGTCTTCACTATTTCTATTTCTCACAACCGATAATCAAGTTTCAAAGCAGATCCCTATCACAAATTAGAGAGAACATCTACATAAACCTCATTCGCAATGATTCCCAAAAAATACTGTCGGATCGTTCATCTAGAGACAATTTAAACAGCCGCCCAAATTAGAACCGACAGAAGTCATTAGATGCATTTGCCAATGGCTTCCTAGACCCAACACCAATTAATCCCGTCACTCAGAGCTAGAACCTACGTGGACAACGAGCGTCGCTCATTTTTGTGATGAATCGGTTCATTTTGAAAGGCAAAAATGCGACGCAACGCATCGGTCGCCACCTAATTCTCTGCCGCGTCAGGGGCCGCAAAAATACTTAACGATTAGGCGCCTAAAATTCCGGGCTATAGCGACCGGGCCTAATGAACGTCCGTTCAAAAGGCCATCGAAATCGTCACGCGTTCTGCATCGAAATGAGATTGAAATCACGAGGCAATTAACGATTTTTGCTCATTTTGCACGCGTATGAAGACACTTAATTAGAGATCGGATCTTGATTAGAACCGAAAACAAATTGATGAATTTTCATTTCTATTATCTGAACGAAACGTTTTGTTGTTTTGATTTTAACTTGCGTCAACAAACTGTTTGATAATAGTGGATTTTCATGAGCGAGATCATTGAATTAAAACTTATAAAAAGAAACCATCCACTACTGTACACTCATCGGGTACAAGCATGCAGTTTCTAAATTTTGTCCAAATGCCATCAGTGAGCGGGAAAATATGCGGCTAAAAGTGTTAAAGAGGTGCTCGCATCGCACTCGCTCGGTAGAGGTCTACGTACTTTTGAAAAATTCAAACGATTTTGCTGCGCAATCATTTTTTCTTCAGTCTATCTTTACTTCGTAAAAAACGGGAATGCGTGCAACATGTTTTTTATAATTTCTCGTGCAGTTAATGATTGATTAATACAACCAAATACATATACAAATTAAAATAACCGTAGGTCATTAATACAACCAAATACTAATACACATCAATTTGATCATAGGTCATTAATACAACCAAATACAAATACACATTATAATAATCATAGACTATTAATACAACCAAATACATCATTAATACAACCAAATACTCAGCACAGCCAAACAAAACAGTCTCTCAAGCCCAACAGCTCAATAAAATTTGTGAATAAAGCAATAATTTTTCCAACTTGTTTAGGACGCCGCGTTGCTAAATGGTCTGTGCTTTTGGGGAAAAATGTTCTGGATCTTCGCTGCCCATCCGTTTTAATTTAAAATGGGCTTTTAAAATTAACGTCTGTCTTGTTCCACTGTACGATTAATGTGTGTAAGTCATTTCCATACCTAAACCATAATTATCTTGCAACAGTGCCAAATCAAAATTACGTTACAACACCAAACCATAATTATGTTACATCAATACCAAACCATAATTATGTTACAACAAAACCAAACCATAAATATGTTACAACAACACCAAACCATAATTATGTTACATCAATATCAAACCATAATTATGTAAAACAATACCAAACCATAATTTTGTTACAAATATACCAAACCATAAATATTTTGCCACAATTCCAAACCATAGTTATGTTACAAGAATGCCAAACCATAATTATGTTGCACCGATACCAAACCATAATTATGTTGCACCGATACCAAATCATAATTATGTTGCACCAATACCACACCATAATTATGTTGCACCAATACCAAACCATAATAATGTTACAACAATACCATTCAGAGCGTTCAAAAATGTATTAACAATGAAGATCCGCAACCAGGAATAGATGCTGACGACGTCTCTCTCCTTCAAAAAGATTTTAAAATTTTTCCGTTTTGTTACTGGAATCTTAAAAATACAAGAAAGCAACGAAAAGTGTCCTAGACCGGTGCAGTGAAGGTATCGCAAGGGAATTTTTATTCTACTTCTGACGCAACTCTTGACGTTGACATCTTGCTGAGGCCTCGACAAAAAATATTTACTGCTTCTGTCGGAGAAAATATTCGGCTGACACTGGTCCAAATATTGGCTGTTCTTCGGGTGGGAATTGAATTTCAGCGAATTTACGCTGCAGCTTCCCACGTTACATGGTTTTAGCCTTCATCTGACATGGATGAATTTCAAATTTTTGAGGTTTTCGATCAACAGGATGAGTATGGTAACGATGAGAGTTTTCAAATGGCTTTAAAATTTTAATGTTACCTCAAAATATAAACTAAAAAGAAGTATTTGCATACTACAATTATAATGAAACTGTTTCTCCAATATTGTAGGATTTCAAGGCGGACACTTTCAGTAAACTTATACCCTCTTTTTGGAAAATCGGTGTATGCAATATTGACTTGCATTTCAGTACAGACATAAAATAAAAATTCTAAGAAGCTGAAGTGAAACTAAATTCTGAACTCAATGACACTGAAAAATCTCTTCATTTGATCCCATTTTGACGATCACATTCAGATTGAGGGTCAAAATGAAGAAAAAGAAGAAAAAGAAAAACTTGACAGTTCCAGCTTTTTAACCGAATCTGTGAACCAATTTTGATGACGAAACTTGAAAACGACGGAGAAGTAAGACGATATTGAATTCCTGAAAAAATCTTGTGAATTTTTTAGGAGTTAGTTAATGCAGAGAAAACAATTTGATTTTTCTAGGAGGTAATTAAAGTAGTGGATAATAATTTGAATTTCATACGAGGTAATTGATTCATGGAAAGATAATTTGAATTTTCTTGCAGGTAATTGAAACAGAGGTAGTTAATTTAAACAGTGGTTTTAAAATTTCTTTCACTGATCTTTACAACTCTGACTTTTACTCCCGAAGGTAAAGCAGTGTAAGCTCCTAGGAACATTGTTCGCTTCTCCTCTGGAAGCTTTGAAAAAAATTTCAGCGTTGGCTCAAGGAGAAAAATTTGATACGATGAATGAGAACATGAGCAGTTTCTGATTTCTGAATTCACGCACCTGCGCATGAAGTGGATAGTGAATTAATTACCCGTCTACACACACTTTCATTCAATTTGTGGTACACTTACTATTCACTTGAACTGCATAGCGACAGCCATACACCTACTGTTTAATCGGACTGTATAGCGACAGTCATACACCAACTGTTTAATCAGACTGTATAGCGACAATCATACAAACAGTTGACAGCCGCATATAGTGCATATTTGGCATTTACTGTGTAGTTAGTTGACTTTTGATGTACAGTGACATTTAACCATCTAAAATTTACTTCAAGTGCACATTGCACAGTTCAGAGCTACACACACACATATATCCACACACACGCACACACACACGTATACACAAACACAGATGCCCACACACACTCACACACACAGACACACACGTACACACAAATACACACGTGCACACAAATACATACGCACACACAAACACAGACACCCACATACTAACACTTCATACACACACGCACACCCACTTACATACACCACATACACACGCACACCCACATACTAACACTACATTGACACACACGCACGCACACCCACATACTAACACTACATACACACACACCCAACACCCACATACAAACACTTCATAGACACGCACACACACACACACACGTACGTACAGCACGCAGTAACTCTGCCCTCCGTAACGAAGTAACCCGATATATCTCCTGATTATATTTTTAAAAGTTTTGAGCTCGCGACGAGATATCTCTGGCTCGAGCCAGGCGACTAACTTGACTTAGAACATAATTAAAATTTGAGCTAGGTACTCAGAATTAAAATTTGAAAATCAATTTCTGTTGAAACAACAAAAAAAATGGTTGAAATAAAAAATGACCTAGCCTAACTTTTAATTAAGAAATAGTTCTGTAAGGATAGAACGGCAACAGAGAAGGCACTTAGTACATAAACCTGAAACCCAAATTTTTTTCTCCAGTGACTCGTGAGCCTTTCAGTCAGGCTGCTTTTATAACTTATTTTTGAAAAGAAATTGCTCGCAAATTGGGCATTCGTAGCTGAAAAAATATACAGCCCTTGTGGTTCTAAAATTTTACCCCATGCCACTAAAAAAGATGTTTAAATTGAATGGGAGTGATTATTGAAAGCAGGGTGTGGACGGGAACTGAAAATGAATAAATTATCAGAGTTAAACAGCTACACACAAATGAGCAAATCGAAATCCCTGCATAAAACAATGGTGTCAGGAGAAGCTTACAATATTTATCTAGCTTTCATATGATTCAAAAAGGTACAGCACTCGACGGTGAGGCGAGACAATGTGGAAAAACAAAAATTCCTGTGATGGTTGTGAAAAAAAGCTAAAACTTTAAGGCAGGTTTTCATCAACTGAAATTAACATTAACATTGAAAATGCAGATTGCTTCGTACATCTATCCCAAACGTCGGTAGACAGGATACACAACGAAGTTTTGACATTTCAATCTTAATATGACATTGGTGGACCGAAGAATGACCACATTCCGTGTTTCTCTGCGGTTGGACAGGATGTTTCTCAGCTTGTAAGCATTCTTTAAATATAAGTTGCCATTAGATACTCAAATATTCTTTTCAGACACCGCTCGCACTTTCATTTTTCTCAATAATACTATTCATGGCTCTTTGGTTCCTAAAAATTTTCAAGTGAGACAGGATGTTGGGTCGTGAGACAGGATGTTGGTTCGTGAGACAGGATGTTGGTTCGTGAGACAGGATGTTGGTTCGTGAGACAGGATGTTGGTTCGTGAGACAAAATGTTGGTTCGTGAGACAAGATGTTGCTTCATGAGCTGTTTATTTTCTCTAGTATTTATCCTAAAAATGATTAACCCAAGCGCCACATTTTCCTAGCGTTTACATTCACAATCACTAACGTTGACACTGTCACTGATAATGAGACATTCATTATTGCTATGCATTCGAAGAGAAAATAGCATATAGTTGATAATTGAACTGATGTGGTTAAGGAGGCTTAAATTAACATATCTTACAATACAAACCTAAAAAAGTGCGCAACAACTGAATTTATGTATACAAAAATATCCTTGGATATACATATCCTTAACTCCAACGAAGTCTTCCATGGAGAGGAAAGAGGGAGGCATCACTTAGTATTGCGTTTAAAGGAACGTAGGAATAAGACGTAGGAAAATAATAACATAGAATGATATACGTAGAATAATAACAGCAATGAAGAGAAACCACGGTCAACGAAGTAGTTAATGCTACCCATTACGGCAGAATAAGTACGAAAGGAATAAGAAGTCTACAGAAAACGTATCTATGTTATTTTAAAAATGCACTTTGACTGTCATTGATTTGGTTAATTGATCTAATAACGTCACGTGAAGTCCGTATTAAGATAATTACGATCATTTTGACGCATTTATTCTCCGTGAATCACACACATATTTAGAAATCAAATTCATTGTTTTAACATGTTGGGATTTTTAGAAAACAATCGCTGATTTTTCCCACAGAATGTTTACAGGCTGAGTCAGCAAAAATGTAATAATTGTTATTAATCACATTAATTTATATAGCGACCTGTTTTCCATAATAGTCCTATTTTTTTAATTTTATTATTTTCTTGGCGTGTGCGGCATCGGACCTTTTATCGTGTTGAAAAAAAATATTTTGCGAGTCATTTTAAAATTTGTGCATGGAAAAAAGAATTTTTTGAGACGTTCACGGTCGCTCTGAACTGCTTAGTGGCTATAATAGAACAAAATTTCGTAAGAGCTTGCAAAGGAACGTGGAAGTAAGAAACCTGAATTAGCTAGAAGGTTGCATTTCTGTTCAATGTCCAGATCTATAAAATACTCAATTATAATTTTATTTATAATTCGAGTGTGCAGAAAGCAAACCACTGATATATATATCGATAAAATACAGCATTTGTAGTAAATTGTTCAAATGTCACATATTTTACCTTCAAATATTTTGGAGCGAAAATGAAGTGTGTCGGCATTTTGTAACTTTCATAATATATATCGATGTAGTAAAAGCTTATCTCCGGAAGAATATTAAATAAATTGATGATGTTAATATACGAAAACAGAATGCAAATATCAATTTCCTTCCACGCGAGCTTAATTCGGATCGAAAACGAATTATAATTATTCTAACATTCGAAAATATAATGCGTGGAATAAAATATTAAACAGAATGAAATTAAAATGAATTTAATTCATTTCATACTTATGAAATACAAATATGAAAAATAGTTGCATAAGTTTAAGATCCTTATAAACTATAAGCATGAATCACATTCTTTCGCAATAAGAGATCATCTCAGACCAAAATGATTTCAAAGTATGGTTTTAGAGCACTTCGGATCGAAAATGGATTGTAATTTTGATATTAACTTTGTGAGACACAGTTCGAGAGTAAATAATTCCTCGCCAAGGGAGATTGATCTCGGCACTCGGAATGCATTAGCTGTCCCCTCGGATTTATGTTTACTAAGAAGCTTAAAAGTTGTGCGGTCGTCTATCTTTAGGATTACCAGCGCTTGCCCCGCTCTTGCCCTAAAATATCACAGAAATGTTTTAATTCTGAGAGAGTTAATTGTGGGCCGTCCCCTAGAGAGACAGCTTTCCCGTACCTCAAAAATACGTGGGCAAAAGAATGGAATTTTCGTTTAACTTGCAACAAAAACTAGCCTGTGGGATGTGGTCTGTGAAGTGAGGGGCTTTTTTGGTGGTTCGCTGTTCACAGCTGCGTAAAGGTGAACTTCATGCTAAATTTCACAAGCACTAGTGAAAAAAAGATGAAGGTTAAACTATCTTTCACATTTGCATTTGCATCATGTTGTTGGAATGCAAAGTGTGGAAAAAAACATAATTTTCTCTGCTTGGAGCATTTCAAATTACTTTTTGTTTCTGTTGAACGGTTGCTTATTTCTAAGTACCGTTGTAAACGAATTAATCGTCACTAAAAGTTCATGAGCTTCTAAGGGGAGCATTCTTTAAACGTTATAGGCTATTAGAGACGAAAAAATTCACTTCAGTAATTGCTTGCACTTTCAGTATCCCAATTCTATTCATAGCTCTTTAGTTCTAAACAATTTTTTCTTAGTTAATGAAACTAATTTTGGAACTTCAACATGGTCCTTCGAATCAAACCCTTTTTCCTACTTGACAAATTCACAAAATTTCTAACAGTGAAAATGTATTTGACCATCCATCAAAAGAGAAATAAAGTGAACGTGAAAGTATTTCCTGTAATTTTAATCACACTTAGTTCGTAACGGTAATAATCGAAGAGTAAGTTACATTCAATAGCGAATTGAAGTGCGCCTGATATGGGGCGAACTCCTCTTATTTTTACTTACAGTTATCCTGCATTTCAGATAGCCTGCTTTCCATGAAAAGAATCCTGCATTGTTCCTCAATTTTTCCACTTCCGAGACCTGAACGCCTTGAGATGGCACAGCACAAAAAACCTTGATTAGATTTCAACTCATTATAACATGCACTTTTATTAGAGAACCTGCTCAGTTTCAGCACCTGTTGCCTATCTGCTAGAAGCAGGTTGGTGGTCTGCTACCAGCCGGGGCTCTGAACCAACTCTCAGGAGCTGGCAAGTCAATCAATGCACGCGGTCTTCAAGCCACTCCATCAACGGTAGCTCAAACAGCAGGTCATTATATTCTGCAGACAGGTTTCAGTTCCATAAAATTCGAAGCGCAAATATATGTATAATAGAAATAAGGTTAGGCCTAAGAGAGAATTTCATGCTCAACGACCTCCGACGGAAATTTCTGAATCTTCAACACAAAAAATGAAATCAGAAAACCATGTGAATAATTTTTTTCCTCCACGAATTTCCATTTAAGCAGAAAGTTTCGTCCGTCCATTCGTATACTAGAAATGAAACCATTCGTAATGATGTGGGTATGCACAAATTGCCTTGTTTTAAATGTAGGTTTATACAGGGTGTTTCTGAAGGAATAAAATGCTTATGGCGGTAATCTCAGTTCTCTCATTTTTTGAATAATCACGTCCCATATCTACATTGATTGACATATCTATGATACCCAACATAGTTGAACACTTACACAAAGTAACTAACTCCCTACTTTTGGTCAGTTATTTTGATTCCAAGCACTGATCTTTCGAACAAGGGGAAAGCAACTGCACTAATTAGCAGGAAACGCAACGAGATAATGTCTCCTCTCTGAGGGATTAACATCAAGTCAGTCTACCGTAGATCGTCACGACAATGAACAAGCAAACGTGTCTCCTGAGACAGAGTCTGGGACTGCACATGCTCAATACTTGCTAAATGAAGGCATTCATTGTTCCTTTGAAACTTGTCCCTCACGAGTTATCTCAAAGTGTTTCCTTTGTTTTCTTCGCTGGGGGCGTTGTTGTCTCCTGTACTTGTATTGTCACTGAAGCGACACGGAAATGTTTAAGGAGTGTTTGAAGTTCGAAGGTGGTAAAGGGAACATGATTGCGCTTCAACATATGAAAGTAGCTCTTAAGGTTATCCATATCACGGTCAGGAATGAGGTGAACAATCAAACTATACTTTTTTCTTTGCTTTGCATTCGTACAACATGATGCAAATGATACATCAAAACTAGTGTTAAATATTTCACACTGAGTTCTGAATGCAAACATAATTGGCACTGGCTCTGGTTCCTTCGAAGTAGACAGTTCTCTAGCTCCTCATCTTGCACTAAATTTAATGAGAATTTTGGGAAACTAACTCACTGTTTCCAAACTCTTTAGTAGTATTCGAACGGCCTGAGCTTTTTGATTTCATTAGGAATTCCGTGCGCGCTGGTATCGAATTTCAATACTGTCACTGACTGGCAGCAGCACAACAATGACGTTCACAGCGCACCACGCAGTTTGTTATTCGAAGCCAAGATTTCCGGCATTTTGATTGCACTGCTTGAAACTTAATCCAAAATAGATGTGATACATCTCACAAGATTTCGATGCCTCCACAAAACCATCACAAAAACAACTATGAAGCAAACTTCATAGTTCAATGAAGTAAACTTCATGGTTCAAATGAATATTAAATGTTACTTTACAGCGACTGTATAAATTAGGTTAGAGTTCAAATGGCCTTCAAAGATGCTTTTTAACGGCTTTGTATCGTAAAAATGATGTTAAGCGTTATGCGGAACATAATAGTAAAAGTTTCATTGTTTTTAATTTCCTCGCATCGAATTAAATCACATGCTTCGATTTCTCTAACGTGCTCAGTTTAAATTTTATCAGCATCTTGCTAAGCTTAAGAACTTTACATCCAATTATCAAGCCCCATAATTGTAATGAGAGGTTGAAGTTGGCAAGTTTTTCACGCACTCAACTATCAACTTACGCTGTTCGCAACATGTAGGATGAAACTAGATGATCACATTTAATTATTCTCTAAGGATTTTAGAATCAGTATTTAACTTCTTTTCCTTATGAGTCTCGGTTTTATAACTGTAGAGACTTTACATTCAATTTTTAAGCATCTTTTCTAACTAGTTTTGTGACCCAACTCTACGGACTTCAAATCTAATATTTGAGTATATTTCCACCAGAGCTTGGTGCAGAAACTCTACGGAGTTTACATCTAATATTTAAGTATCTTTTCTCATGAGTTTGGTATCGGAACTCTACGGAACTTTCATCCAACATTTAAGTATCTATTCATGCCTATCAAGATTTTTAACTCTACGGATTTTTTTCATTTTTTTTCTCAAATCACTGAACATTTCACTCTCATGAAAATACATCTAAGCATTCAATTCAAACATCTTATCGAATACATCATTGAATAGTTCACGCTTGCAACTACTGGTTTTGGTAGCTTAGATCTGTGTGTTCTCCAGGGTCAAAATACCTTTTCTTCTGAAAAGGTCTACAACTAAACTGCTCAATGAATATCTAAAGATGTTTGAATAATTGTATATCATTTTCACGCCAGATTGGATAAGGTATTTCTCACTTCAGATTGGATAGAGTACTGTACATGAGCTATCATTCTATTCATCAAAAAACTCGAATAATTCAAGATATTCTTTTTTAGAAAAGCTATCAACAACGCATTGCGTTGGTAAACTTTTGTGTCAAAAACGAAAAATAAAAATCTCCTAAGAAGGACTTCCCTCCTTGATTCAGAGAATTATAAAGCCTTTAAAAGCCATTTCTCCCATTGGGCAGATTAGAAAGTTAACCTAAAAGATCTCCAAATTGTTTTTGATCTCCAAGAGAGCTGATCCTCAAATTACACCAAAAAAGTCGAAATTCACTCAGCTCAAATTACAGAATTTAGATTTTTTTGTTCGAAAATTGAATTTCGAAATCATCAACTGCAACAGAGTTTTGTTCACAAGTTTTATACCGAATAATATAGCATATTGACGCTGAAAATAGAAGGGCATTTTATTTTAACCCAATTGCCACATGTTAAATCAAATGAGTTTCTTAAGATGTTACAATTAATGTTTGGACCTAACATGAGCAAATGTACTGCTCAAAACATTGATTTAAATATGTCAGGATCACGAAAATGTTTTACTTATTGCATGCCGCATCGAAATAATTTGAAGCATTCGACGAAAATGAATTTATCAATTTTGACAAATCTTTTGCTTACCCTGAATGATTGTTAACAGCCTCCCAATTTGACCCAGCATGAGTTCCAACTGAAACTTCCATTTGTCATACCAACAGAGACGATAGAATCATTTTTACCAACTCAGAATAATAAGAAGCGTTTTCATCTTTCAAAATCTAAAGCATCAGAAAGAACCCAAAATGTGAGGTTTTGGTGTCGCTTCAATGATGTTTGCATAGGCGAACAATTTTGATGCTTCAACTTTATTGCATCTGCGCGATAGAAAGTTGAGCATCAGGTGAGCTGATATGCAGCACGAACAACAACAAGGCTTCAATTTGCGCAACAATGAATTTAGATTTATTGTGCATTAATCGCGTGCTCTCAAATTGTAGCTTTCCTATTCTCAATTGAAGTTACCCGTGGTTCAGAAAAACAGAGAAAGTAAGAGAGAAAGAGAAAGTGAGGGAGAGAGAAAGTGAGGGAGAGAAAATGAGGGAGACAGAAAGAGAAAGAGAGTGTTAAAGGAGATGAAATTCTACTTTCGGCTGGCATTTTTTTGTGCTATCATCATGAAATCGTCACATACTTGACTGCCATTCATCTGAAACAAGGAAACACAATGAACACATTCAGACACAGTTCACTAAAATTACAAGGACACTAGGCACAAACAAGTCTCATTATGTATTTCACAACACAGGTTCCAGCGCTATAGATCCAAGTTCACCCTACACACAGCCAACGTTTGAGAAGATACTGTCTATCATAGCGGTACACATCATCTTATGCAATTCTCAATTCATAGATGTACAAATTACTTCACAGGTATCCCTAGTTGTTCACAAGTTATGCAGATTCAAATTTTTTGGGGGCATCCCAATTTGTTCATCACTCGAATTAAACATTCGTATTACATGAATAACTGAGAGTAATTTACTGAGAGAACAACTGAGAGTAAATAACAACTGAGAGAACAACTGAGGGTAAATCACAACTGAGAGTAAAACTGGTTTTAACATAGGGTGAAGGCGTCTAACATGAAGATAGATTGTGATAGGTTAAGTAAAATGCTGCACGAATGTTGCATTAATATTAAGTGTCTTTATCTGCAGGTCCTTTCGTTTGGGAATTCTATTTGAGTGATTTAAAGCTTTTTCTAAGTTTGTTTTTTAGCATGATCACCGGATGAGGTTCTTCTAAAAATTTATAATTCTTTAAATAGAAATAAACCCATTATCTCAATCAAAAAGTAAATTTCCAGGAAATTGCCTGAAAGTCAGTCATAAACAGGATCAGAAATCTTCGAAACACACACAATTCTTCTATTGAAAATACACCTTTTCTAGCTAGGAATTTTCAGGAAAGGGTCTAAAAATCAGTCAGAAATAACACCATAAACCTTATAAACATTCATAACTCTTCTAATTAAAGAAGTGGAACATCCAGTTGGTAAAAAGTAAATTTTCAGGAAGGTGCCTAAAAATCCGTCAGAAATAAGATCACAAATCTTCGGAGCATCGATGAATTTTCTGATTAAAATAAATCGTGTCTAGCTGGGATAAAAGTAAGTTTCATGAAGGACCTAGAAATCAGTCAGAAATAAAGAGAATGAGAGACCATGCTCTGTCGGCGACCTACGCTAGACAAATCACAGTCCGACGTCGTCGAAATATTATCGTCGGAGAACAGAGTCAGTCTGACTAATGATGAGATGTTTCTTTGCATGAGTGCATTTTGAGACAAAAAAAGTGAAGATAATCTTGCAAGCGCTCATTGAATCGGCGTAAAATTCTTCATTTTATTTTTTATCTCATTCGACATGAATTATACGCATTTGAACTGCATTTCTAAAGCATTCTGAGCAATTCAATCTGACGATGTTTTTAGTTAACCCGCAGACAGTAATAACTAAGAGCTGTAGTGTTTCGCAATGTTCTTTGTAAATCCCACTCACATTGAATGCAATACTTAACTTTCACAAAATGGCGCACAACCAACATTTATTGCTATTTTGCAGTTTTTTCAATGTTCATAGACTTGGATTGCATCAACTTTTCAACTCAATATTGAGCTCCAGTTTCCTCTTGACTGGCATTGCAGTGCTTCAAAACCAATTGAAATGCTTACAAAACGATCAAATCAAACGATGCTGTAAAAGTAAAAAGTTTTCTTAGCTTCTCATGAAAATGTTTGATAAGCTTTAATCCCTGAACTTGACGGAATTAACAATCACGCAACTTATTAGTAATTTACGCTGAAGTTTGCGCATGACGAAACTATTTTGTGCTCAAAAGTGTAAATACGAGTATTTTCATTGAAATTTAAAAAAATCATTAAATAAGTACATTTCGAATATATTTAAACATCATAAACTTGTATTGAGAGCACAAATTCCGATTTCTGAAGAGACACTTATCAGCGTAAGTCATATCTTTTATGAGTTCAGATTTGTACACCACAAGATGATCAAAATATTCGCAGAAAGATTTGGTTTCCTAAAAAATTTGTGAATTTAAGAAGGCTGCTTTCGTTGCATTCATTCGTACCTTCCGACATGGACAACGCACATATATTAACTCCACTGTGAACTCCAGTTTTCGATGAGCTTTAACAGAAAACAAGATTGGCGATAAAAATACATTCAATCATTATTTTTCTTGACAGGCATATTTTATTTTTAATAAAACTGACTTGATAAATTTTTTGGCCACATTGAGACGGCTTGTGACACACTTTTGGTTGAACGTTTTGCAAATGAATCCCAACAAACCGATTTTAAATTTCAAACTTCGACGTCTACAACTTTTACGGTGGATATTTCCTTAGCGTAAGAGCACGTATTTTGTCTAAAGCTTAACAAGAACCTCAGTCGAACTGCAATATTGTTTTGAAACGCCTTTGACGGGCTCTCGAACACGGTTCTCTCTTTGATTTCAGTCTGAATGTTGTCTTCTTCGGCGACAAATGTCATTGCTCTCACTTCATAACAGCTCTGCGACGCAGCTGTTACTCGCTGCACAGCTGTACTGCAACTAATGCAACTGTGCGGGACATTTTCTATTTCCTTCATAACCTTCATTTCAAATGTTTTTTATGTCCATCATGTAATGAATAACGGTGCGTTAAACAACTTTTATGTCACAGCTGAGTGGCACATTTTCTTTTTCTCAATGGTCTTCATTTCACATATTTTTCATAAACAGTTAATAACGGTGCAATAAATAACTTTTATGTAACAGATGTGCCCCGCATGTTATTCTTCCCCAATGGCCTTCATTTCACAAATTGTTCATGCCCATCATGTAATGATTAACGGTGCGTTAAAAATCTGTTATGTAACAGCTGTGCGGCACAGAGGTTCATAATTCTATACGCTTGTGCGAAAAACAAACAACTACCAAGCTGCAGTACCACAGAGATCAGTCAAAAAGAGCTAACGAAATATCACTGAAAATTCTTAAAGTTCGTTTTAAATATCGGTGCCGTTTCTTTAGGATTTTTCTCAATATATGTTCATCATTTTTTTATTCTGCTTTCCAGCTGGAAATAATTATTACAATGTGTTGGTAAATTTCCATTGAAACTCAAAGCACACAACAAAACGGAATGGTTTTCACAGAAACTTTACATCGAGCTACTCATAATATACATGATGTCGGATGCCCAAATGATTATGAAAATCAGCACGATTTTCCATTTTCTCAATTGCCTCAATTGACTCGTGTGATAACTAACAGTGCATTAAAATAGAAAATTCTTCCTATAAAATATCGTTGAGAGTTGGAAATCCCCGTTTATTTTCACTGATCTTTGATGCTCTTTTCAAGAAAATATTTCAACACATGACGTGAAATCATGAAAATCTCCGGAGTTTACACCCCAAATTTAAGTAGCTAATTTCCATTCGTTCTAACTACATCTGCACTCAGAAATTTTCCTATCTTAACGGTGAAAAGAAGCAAAGCATTTTCTTTGCAAATCCTAGTGGAAGAAAGCCAAAAAAAGTGAGCACAGACCCACAAACCGTGGCTATTTTTATAAAAAAAGGCCACCAGTGGCCCAGGCAGGTTCCTGTTTGGAGGTCACAGACATTGTAAAAACAGTCTCTCGAGACGCTCGTCTCGTCATGTGGGTTGCCAGAGACAATTGATAAGCCCCCATGAGCCAGCGTCCCCATTTGAGGGATCCCAGACAGAATATAAAGAATCCCCCACTCCCGCGCGCCCCCGTGCCTCCTCCTACACACTCACGAATAAATATATGGTTAAATTGTATGGTTTATATGGCTAAAGGTTTATATACTTAATTGTTTTTATGGTTAAATGTGGTTTATTTGGTTTATATGGCTTATTTTGTTTATATGATTTCAATAGTTTATTTAGTTTGTACGGTGTATGGTTCATTTTTACCTCTATAAAAAGAGAATTTCACTCTATATTGATTTAGCTTCATAATTAGGCTTCCACTAAGCTAAAAATAAAACATATTAAACAATTTTTCGGTTTTTATATTCCTCACCAGGAATTTGTCAGGAAACTTCTATGCTGAAGCGTGTAAATTTCAGTAGAAAATTTTTAAAATTAAGGGCTGCTCTTAATTTTCTGTTTTGGGTTTGAGTTTGCATATTTTACAAGCAATTTCAGGAGAATCGGATTGTTCTGTAAAAGGATTGAAAATTCTATTTTCCTAATATTTATACCGAGTAATATTAAATTGAAGTTTAAGAAATCCAATGAACTTAATTCCCAACCGCTTAGATTATCTTTCAACTGCTGCATAACAGTACCATACCACTTGGTACCATACCACTCGGTACCAACTGCTGCATAACAGAACCATAGCATTCGGATGTAATTCTTATACAATTAATTTTTTGGTTTTAATCGAATACCAAATCTTACTTCGAATCAATTCAATACATTTTCTTGCACGCGTTAACGAAGATGTGAAACAAAAATTTTCAATCAGGAATTTTCACAAAAAAAAAGTTAAAATAACAGTAAATTACACCGTCGTAAAATTATCAGAGTTGAAAAATCATTCCCGTTCACTTTCAAGTTTCGATGCGATTTCTCTCAGAATTAGTTTCATTGTATCACCACTGGAAGCACGCCATTGCTAAATTGCTGAAGATAAAACTTTGTTTCAATCAAACGTTTTGAAGTTGACGAAATAATCCCCATCCGTCAGCAGTTCACAAAGTTTTTAACGCTGCCTTTGAAGTTTCTTAACTGTCCACCGCCAAAAAAATCTTTCTTTGTTTCTCTCGCTTAATTTACACAGTCGTGAACACAGATCTAAAGTCTAGAAAATGCAAGCAGCGAACTTTAAAACTAATGTACTTAGTTTGAGTTTCTATTTAGAAACTGTGCTCTCGAAGTTCTTTTTCTTTTCATCACGTAAACGGAGCTCGACTTTGTTCTTCAACACGGGATTTCAAAATCCCCCACAAAAATATCCCGAATTTTCAGAAGATGCGTCGTCAGAATCATGATTCTTAATCAAGAGTCGGAACAAGAGATGCTGCCAAAGATCTGACTGGATGTCGCCACAACTGGAGCTAGCAGAAAGACGCGCACCTCACACCACCACAGTCAACCGCGCACTGGCTCAAATTTTCATCTGCGAAGGGAGGGATGCGAGGGTCCTATCTCCCCTAAGAGCCGGGATGCGCGAATGACGTTGACAATGAGCTCTCATTTTCATTGCTCTTATTTTCTCCTCGTCTCGTAAGTGATTTAAGGGGAAAACATCCGTCGGTATTGCACAAGTTGACGATTTGATAGTGAATATCTAGATGCTTATGTTAACTTTGACGCGCTCTAGCTGATTCTTCGTAAAAAATACTCTAACACGAGCTGTTTTCTACTGGTTGTGAGTTCTAGGACTTTCTGGATGCGGAACTAACATGTGCAAAATTTTTCTTGTTACAGGAACTGGCGTTAACCTCCTTTTGCAATAAATATTGAAGGTTTATATCTCCTGTTGCAATGAGTTTCTTTTTGGTACGATGGAAATTTTCTAGTTGGAGTTAGGTTGTGATTAGTTATGCTGGGAAGCCGACGTTGACGTTAACTATATCCAGGTTAATGCCAACATGTATCTAAATTAAATATTTATTGTCCATCATATTAATGTCAACTTACACGTATGTGACATATGCATTTGTCCATCATGTTAATGTCAACGTGCATGGATATGATACATGTAGATGCCCATCATTATCATTTCAACATGCATGCATATGACATATGATATCAACGTTCACGTATATGACATATACATACTGTATGTCCTTCATGAACATGAGCTAAAGTAACTCCTCTCGAAAAAAAAATTTTTTTTTGTTTCTCAATGTCGATTTCTTTTCAAATTAGCCTTTGTTTGTTGTTTCAGTAAATAATACATTTAGATTCTCTTCGAACAGTTTATTCGTCCTCCGACAATTTTTGGCGCTAGAATATTTTTCATCTCATTTTGTGAACTGCAAGAAAAATAATACCTGACCTAAAAATGCTGGAACGATTTTTTCTTTAACGTACATGGCTGTAGCCAGTTTACGATTTTAACTCGCAAGTTTTACATTTCTTTTTAAAACCTTCATTTCGGTTAAAATTGGCCTCCTCTCTACAAACTTGCAACACACTAGTCTTTGTAGTTAATTTTCAGCTTCCGTAACGATTATTTCTTTTTAAAAAAAAAACCATTAAAACTCAATTTTCCAAATGCAGTTTTGCATGATTGCTCCCTCCTCTTGAACGTAAAAAAACACTCACTTCTCCACTCTCCTTATCCAGCGATTATCTCCGCAACCTCCAGTTGAAAACTCCCCACCGTGGGTGGATAGGGATGGCGAAAACCCCATCCATCAATCCCCATTACTGTGCCATCGGCAAGAAATAAAAAAGAACAAAATGAAATGGCAAAAAAACGGCTCCAAAATATGGGGAGAAGTGTTGCCACATCACGAGGTGGGTGGCGAAAAAATTTTTGCGATTTTTAGGTGTTCAAATACTTCAGTTGTGAAGATCAGTTAAGTCTGGATTTTAGATTTTCAGTTGTTTAGATTCTTTAGTTGTGAAGATCAGTTGAGGCTGGTTTTAGATTTTCAGGGTGTTCAAATCCTTCAGTTGTGAAAATCAGTTGAAACTGGATTTTAGATTTTCAGTTGTTTAGATTATTTAATTGTGAAGATCAGTTTTGGCTGATTTTAGATTTTCAGGGTGTTCAAATACTTCAGTTGTGCCGATCGGTTGAGGCAGGATTTAAGTTTTCATTTTCTGTTTTAAATCTCTGTTGGAAAATAATGCTGTTATGGCAACAGGGAAGAGAATGAGGGAAAAATTATTCTGGAGAAGATGGAATTTGAATGAAAAATGAGGTATTATACAGCGGAATTTGCTTATTTCGAATTATTTAGGCAAGGGTGTTCAAAAAATTACAGTATAAATATAAAAAATGTTTTATATTTTGACCTGATAGCATAAATACTTTTTCCTGTAACATTTTTGAAAAAAATAAATGTTTAAACGCTACCTTCAAATTTACAATAATGTATAAGCACATGTTCTGTTCCTCGTTACCCTCAATTAAAAATTTTGATTGTTTGTTTTTTGAATGTTCTATTTATAATCTGATAGTTGTAACATTGAGTGCTGAAACTCATTATGAAGCTTAAAACCAAACTCTTCCTATAAGAGAAAAGTAGATTTTTTAATCTCAATAAAACTGCAGTGCATTAGTGACATTCGAAAAACTTTTTGAAAGCAACACTCCAGTTTTAATTTAAATCCATTCTGCATATTTTGATATCAGATTTCATCACACCGTAACAGTATCATCATTTCCAGCAATGATTTAATATACTTAAGCCTAAAGTGCAAATTATGATGATGAACAAATGAAGTGTTGAAATTTGCTTAACAATTTACCTTCCTTAATGTAGCAAACTTTATCCTGCATTTATTAATTCAAGAAATGCAGTTGGTACCTAACTTACGGTGTTGCCCACCGAGCCCCGCATGTTGAACAACATTTAAAAAATTCTTTGAAAATAAAATGCGAACGGTTTTATGGACGTTCAATATTGCAGTGTTAGGTTAGACTTGCCTTTTTTTACAGGGAGTTTATTTATTTATTTATTAATATATAGGCGATGTCTTACTTGTGAAATTCAAATTGAGTTGAAGGACTGAACTAACAAGCGCAGGAACGCTATATTGCAAAATTTTACGCTTCTCTATACAAAAGTTAAATGCAAGTGTAGCGTATGTAAAATTCGTGTTGGTCTCAATTTTAAATAAATCAATATTACAAAGGAATGGGAGTAGCAATATTTATTTGCATACGCTAATTGGAATCAGGGAGTTTTCCATTCAATACTCTTACTAAAACTATAATTTTCCTGTCGGTAGTTAACGAGTGTGAGCAATGAATGTACTTGGACTTGGAAAATGAAGTTCCTTCAATGTAAAAATAATTTTTTTGCTCTCTAAAATGATTTTTAAAGTAAATAAAACACAAACATTCTTCAGATGTGCGTAAAGTGAGTTGTCGAGGGGAAAAGAAGAAGGGGAAGTAATCATCAGCTGATGTGTCTGTTATCAGCTGATCTGTATGTTATCAGCTGGTGTGTATGTTATCAGCTGGTGTGTATGTTATCAGCTGGTGTGTATGTTGTCAGCTGGTGTGTATGTTGTCAGCTGGTGTGTATGTTATCAGCTGGTGTGTATGTTGTCAGCTGGTGTGTATGTTA
>JACJUY010000292.1:244537-265691 GCA_014220935.1 Platorchestia sp. MABIK
TTTCTCTCTCTATTGATAACGTAAGTTGAGCGCGTTTCTCTCTCTATTGATAACGTAAGTTGAGCGCGTCTCTATTCTAATGATAACGTAAGTTGAGCGCGTCTCTATTCTATTGATAACGTAAGTTGAGCGCGTCTCTATTCTATTGATAACCGCAGTTGAGCGCATTTTTCTTTCTATTGATAACCTCAGTTGAGCGCCTTTCTCTTGCTATTGATAACCTCAGTTGAGCGCACATCTCTCTCTATTGATCACCTCAGTTGCGCGCAGTTCTTTCTCTATTGATAAGCTCAGTTAAGCACATTTCTCTCTCTCTCTCATTTCACATTTCTCTCTCTCTCTCTCTCAACAACCTCGGCAAAACACATCTCAGAAGCGCACCTTCTCCTTGCGAGAACGTTCAGATTTTCCCCGTACATTTGGAAGCTGCTGAACTTTCAAGCGCAAATTTGAGAAGGAATCCTTTCCAGCTGAGCAGCCAAGGCCCTCGGCTGAAAAAAAACTTCTTCTTTACGTAATTCAAGCCGAAACTTTTCTCTGTGCAATTTGAGGGAGGACTCTTGTGCAGCGCGCATTTGCCGCTCGCAAAGTACTGCAGAGGAGAGAATTTGCAGCTGAGCCGCCCTAATTTAAGTCGCAAATGGGTCAAATTTCACATTTATCCTGGACCTCAATTCATTAAATGTGTCCGTCCCCTGAGAGGACGGAGAAATGGCTCGGGCTTTTAGATTGAATTGCTAGGAGAGGAAGGCTCCCTGCACTGCGCTGCCACTGCATGCAAAGATTCTTGGCCAATTGCTGGATTGCTTCGGCCTGCATCGGTGACTCCGTTGACCAGTTCAAATTAACGATTCCGGAGAATCATTCGTGGGCCTTTTTTTGCGATACTGTTCAATTCAAATTAGGGCATTCGACGAAGCCTTCATTGTATCTTTTTTGTGACACTGTTCTTCTATTCGAATTACGGAATTTGACGAAGTTTTCGTTATTTATTTATTTATTGCGACACTGTTTTTCAATCCAAATTAACGATTCCAGAGAAGCATTCGTGCGCCTTTTTTTGCGACACTGTTCAAATCAAATTAGAGAATTTGACGAAGCTTTCATTATTTATTTTTTGCGACACTGTTCAAATCAAATTAGAGAATTTGACGAAGCTTTCATTGTTTATTTTTTGCGACACTGTTCTTGAATTCAAATTAGGGCATTCGACAAAGCTTTTATTGTTCTTTGCTTCAACTTAATTCTTCAATTGAAGAGAAAGAATTTAATGAAGCTCTCATTGTTTTTTACTTCGACTTTGTTTTTCCGCTCAAGTTGAGGAATTTGACATTGTTCTTTATTTCGACATTGTTCCTTAATTTAAGTTAAGATTTTAACTAATCCTTTAGTGTTCTGCGCTTTGACTTAGCTTTTGCAAAATATCGAATTTGATGAAACTTTCATGGTTCTTTGAAATTATTGTGCTCACCGGCTTGATGCAATTAAATTTCAACAGCTCTCTGTTTTCAGTTTTCTAATATCGATCCCAAACACATGAGAATTTCCTATCGTCATTTCACTATATTTTTTAGGATAACAGAGAAGTTTTCATAATTTTTTCATTAACGCTGTGTAGCTATTATTTGATGTTAATAATTTTCAAAATATTTTATTGCGGTTTCCAGATACTTAACTACCGGTGGAATTAAAAAAAACAGATTTTTCTTATTGAATTTTGAAATGAGAGTTGGCTTTACAATCATTGCATGCATATTGTAATGCAGAAGGAAGTTATTTTGCTAATATACGTTCAAAATACTGTAATTTCAGTTAAGAACATAAACATGTGTATTTTGCAATATGGTCACCAAGGTTAAACATGCTTCTTGGGATATGATTACCAAGATTAAACATGCATGTTAAGAACATGATTACCAAGGTTAAAAAAGCATGTTAAGAATATGATTACCAAGATTAAACATGCATGTTAAGAATATGATTACCAAGGTTAAAAAAGCATGTTAAGAATATGATTACCAAGGTTGAACATGCATGTTAAGAATATGATTACCAAGGTTAAACATGCATGTTAAGAATATGATTACCAAGGTTAAGCATGCATGTTAAGAATATGATTACCAAGGTTAAACATGCATGTTAAAAATATGATTAACAAGGTTAGACATGCATGTTAAGAATATAATTACCAAGGTTAAACATGCATGTTAAGAATACGATAACCAAGATTTAACGTACCTGTTAAAAAAATGATAACCAAGATTAGCCCGGCTTTTTTGGGGCCAAAAATCTTTACACGGCGACTCAATACCAAAACTCGGTTCCATGATAAAATACCGGAGAGTTTTCTCAATAACTGAGTTTGAGTGAGGCTTTCACGCTGCCATACTACTCTGCTCCACGAAGTTCTGCGCTCGAAGAAAAAGCTTATTTTTATGAAGCCATTGGTAAATTTCAGCTGGAAGTTTTCGAGGAAGTTTTGATAGATCGTTTCTAAGACCAATAGCTAAGTCTCAGCCACCGCGAGAGTCAACCTTTTTTCTGTTTTTTATATTGTTGTTCGGCTGAGACTGGAGTCTTGATCCCTGTATTGACTGTTCTATATCAGCAGCAGGATAAACTGATATAATTACGGTTAGATATACTGACATCTTCCTGGCGAACCGCAATGTTGAAGGATTATTTGAGCAACAAGAATCCAAGGTCTTCCATGTTCTTTCATTTGGTCTTAGAAGTTAAAGAACATATTTAATTTTTCAGTTTGTACGTTTACTGTGGTATTTGTGCTTGAAAACTGTATTTATATCTATTATAACTTTAAGTAACGACTCTAAGCTAAAACTTAACGTATTAGCATCACAGCTACTCCTTCCTTTGCTACACACCTACAATTAATAAACACACCTACACCTTTGCTACAACCTTACACTTGACTAGCATGCCTTCACCTACGTTACACACACTTGATTAACACATCTTCCTTTGCCACACACTTACCGTTGATGCATACCTTCATCTTTGCTACACACCTACACCTTTACTACACACCTCCGCATTTACTACACACCTACACTTCAGTTACTCACCTAGAATTTCAGAATAGGAACCCCCCGATAGACACATCTATTTATCACAACTACAGGTGACTATTTATTTCCATAAGAGGCAGACACGTCTTCATCCTAAGGGCAAAATTCGTCCATGTGAAGATGAAAAGTTCTCAATGTTTGCGTAGCAACTGAGAGATTCACGTACCTCTAACTTTGTATATACCATTATGTTTCTCATAGTAAATATAGACAAATGCCATATAAGACTGCATGCTTTCAAATCGGCTCAAAATGCTTTTAAGGATATTAACGAAGGCTTTTGACTTATGGCTTTGGTAACATTCCAAACAGCACTTGGAATACTTAGGGATCTAAAACGTTATATTTAATCTAGCCAGTTTGCAGTGTAGCTGTGAAATTCATGACATATTCTGACATTTTGTCATCACGTCATATGCAGCTGATTGGAAGGGAAAGAATATTGTTAATAATTTAAGTTCTGATTATTTGAAATTCATCAAAACTTGTTAGTTCTGATGCCATAATTACTTGGTCAGAAATATTTATAGCTTTGAGTGATGCTCAGCTCATATGATATCAAATGAGGTCACAGATACAGTTAGAAATTATTGAAATTTCGGTGAACTAATGCGCTAACAACGAGAGCAAGAAATGCTTCTGGTGGTTCAACTAACATAGAAAACATTTCACTTATTCATTTGACAATTCCATTGAGTGAACACTGATTTGAGCTGGTCATAGTAGAAGTTTGTAAAAATGCTCGATGATGCAAATTAAGAAGAAACTAGACCTAAGATATCTATTAGTGCAAGTGTAGCAGAAATACACGTTAGTTCAAATTAAAAAGAAGATCGACCTCAGATACTTTTTAAAATAACGCTACGAGAGGAAGTCATCAAACTTCTATCGACGACGAAAAATATTTTCGACTCGTTAAAATAGGAGGAAGGAGCTCATCAAATACACCGCGCTTCCTTCATTAGCGCACGCAGGACTCATCAAGATGGGCAGAATTATTTTGGAAAATTTGTTACTCTAATTTCACGTAATTTAAACCTAGTGAAAATTTTCCCCTTTATTTCTGGATTATTTAGACGGTGTTAGGCTCTAAAATTATATTAATATTAGTGTCATCAGAAATTTTTTTGGTTTTCTTTCAGAATTAATTAGAGGGTGTAAAGTTCTGTACATATTCAAAAACCTGAAACGTTCTCAGGATAATGTAATTTTTATCAGTGATTTTTGCTCTTCTATTTTTATTGATATTACTGACTTGTTATAATTTTCTTATTGGGAATTTAATCTCACAATGCAAATAGGTTTCAAATTTGTGGCACTTGGGAACTTATTGCGTTATATTAACACTTATTTCCTGCAAAGACATTTTATTCTTGTCTGTCAAACTTCTACTTTCACTGTCAGTATTTGAGAATCGATATTTGAGTTACAACACAAAATCATTACACTTTTATGAGCAAAGTTCTTTTGAAAACTTACGTTTGTAGATTCTAATTAATTCGTTCTCTGACTGATGTCAACAAAATTAAAAACCAAGAATCACTGAACTGTTATAATATAAAAGCTTGTTTTGTTTGCTTTAGAAACACGAGAGAAAAATAGTTCAATAATTTTAGTTAATGTTATATTTTGATCTTCTTAAAACAAGGCTTTTTGTATTTGACGTTCAGGCATCGAAATTACTGAACTCTATTTCAATATCACTAAAATTTAATGTTTGAGCTGAGAAAAACAAAAATTTCTAGGTGTGAAGTCCTTTCGTACAAATTCTTCGTTCATAAGCTACTTGATAACAAATTTCACGGAGTTTTTCAACCAAACTTATATTACTTGATGGAAAATTTTTAATTTTTCAAACATATGTTAATTGATAAAAATTTCAAGCGGGTTCTTCGTCCACAAATTATGTACTTGATGAATTATTGCATTCGAATTCTTTGTCCATAAATTACAAGACGAAAAAATATGATTTCATTTTCAGAGAATGTCTCTAACTATGGAAAAATTTAGAAATAGAAAGTAGCACAACTTTGTAGTACATGCATTTCATTAACTCATAAAGCGACTGTAGGTAAAATTGATCATGAGCTGCAACTTCAAAAAAGTAATTAATTAAAAATAATCACTACCTGCGAAATCCCTTCAAGATACTTATATTTTATCTCTCTCTCTCTCAGTTAGTTATTCAAGAATGCGTTTAACTCAAAGCATGGGAAAAATTTCACGTGAACCCCTTTACATACGAAGAAATTCCACGAGTTCTTGAGATGATGTGCAGTTTTGCCGTAGATTTAAGTGAATTAGCCCTCCGAACAACTCAGCTGGAGGAACTACTCCCTAACGTCATTGAGCAGCCGGGCTTCTAGCTTAAACGAATGAGGCTCAACTTTCCTGCCACTCAAACAAAAAGAATTTACTGAGTTTTCATCTCTTGCAATAAAAACAAAGCAGAGCAATCTTCATGTCATTCCGCTAAAAGGGTACGACTTTTGCAGGAAAATTATGCGTTTCACTGCAAAGGAGTTGGCCAAACCACTTCGCTTTTTCTTTTGAAGAACGAAGAGAGCGTTGATTTTTTCTTAGATCAACAACTCAACGTTCGTGAACGATGAACTAATCTTAACGGTCTGGAAGAAGTCACAGTGATAGAGAGTGAGCAGTTTCGTTGTTTCCATTACTGTTCGTTCAAAACAAATACAAAATTTTTACTTTGCTGTTGAAATTCTCTATAAGCTTTCTGTCATGCGGCCTCGGGATGCAAGACAACATCATGATTCACTTAATACAAATTATGAAGACCTTCATCACTGGCTTCCCAGTAATTCAATCATGAATATTTCTGGTTTAAATAAACTATATTAACATATTAGCGTAACTTAATTTCTTAGTCAGCGCATCTTTGCAGTCGAGTCTCGGAATAATTAAGTATCTATGGTTTTATTTCGATCTCTTGCGGTTACTGCACCTTCTCTTTGTTTTTGTTTTTCTTTGTCGTTATATTTCACTCGTATTCTTTACGCATCTAACGTTTTTATTCAATTTTTAGTTTTTTTACCTCTTATTTGTGTTCTTTCACAAAGAGTAGAGCATCCCAATGCTGAACACCCTGCACCCAGATCTGAACACACCCAGATCTGAACACACCCAGATTTGAACACATCCAGATCTGGACACACCCAGATCTGAGCACATCCAGATCTGAACACACCCAGATTTGAATACATCCAGATCTGGACACACCCAGATCTGAACACATTCAGATCTGAACACACCCAGATTTGAACACACCCAGATCTGAACACAACCAGATTTGAACACCTCCAGATCTGAACACACCCAGATCTGAACACACCCAGATTTGAACACATCCAGATCTGAACACACCCAGATCTGAACACACCCAGATCTGAACACACCCAGATCTGAATCCGGATAAAAATCTGAACACACCCGGAACAGAGCTCTCTATGAACTCCCTTCGTTGGAACGAAACTTAGCACATTGGAAAGATCCCTCATTAGTCGCTGCCGCCAGATCATTACCCCAGCGTTTGGACTTCCTGGGAGGCCAGGGAACTTTCAGATCTGCTTTTTTGATCTTGCTGCACATGCTAGCTATGCACATTATGTCTGAGGCAGCGGTGCAGGCAGGCAATAGCTCTGCCAGAAATTTGAACTAGGATGCAAAAATAGACTTTTTCGAGTAAAATTTTCTCATATCCAGGATTTTTTGTCCAATTTCAAGGGAACAATATCCTGTTTTGGGATCAGAATGCCTGAAAAAGTTACAATAAAAGGTTGGTTTGACGAATCTGGTTTTGATTAGTGCTGTGTGAGTCTCTACGTAGTGTTACTGTTACGCAATGCTTAAACGGACTTGATAGAAATTCGTGGGAAATTAAATAATGCGCTGTTGGTAGGTGAGATTTTAACCCTGAGTTTATTTTTGCTACTGTTCAGGATGCATTGATGCAATATTCACTCTTGTTAATACACGGGGTGCAATTTTTATCCTCTATCGTTGTAAAGGATCACATCATTACATACCGTAGCATTGGTGCGAAATACACAAGAGGTCATGATTCCGAGCGCACCCATCACGATTTCGGACCACACACAGGGTGGACCAGAAGTAACTGACCCTTTTAATTTCCTAATAAAATTAACACTTTGTTTCATTTGAAATAATAACAGTTTTATGGTTTATTTTGGTATCCTATTTACTCAGCTAGCAAATAAAAGGAGTCAGTTACTTCTGGCCCACCCTGTAGCACCACGGCACCTCACCCATTACCGTCACTTCTCATAACACAGCCTTTTCCATTAATGAATGTATGGTTTTTGATGGAGCTTCAATTGAAAATAACGAGGACCTTTAATTGAAAATAACGAGGACCTTTAATTAAAAAACCAGGAACCCGACTCAAAAAACAATATAAATTCGAGCATCGATTTCCTGCTTACGCACAGAACGGAACCTCAAGAATAACAAAGTAAATCGTCGAGCGATTGCTTAATTCTGAATTATATGAAAGGACAATGAGGAGACTTACTAGTAAATTAATTTACCAGCATGCGCATTTCGAACATTGCCTCCTTTTACCGCACGTGTCAAGGAGCCATGTGTAATAAATACCTTTTTCCAATAATTCACAGTTGTTTCTAGAAAGGAATATGGGGCCCAAATTTATCAATAAGGGCTCTGAAAGTTCACTTCTATAAAGCCAAACGGGATAATCGATCAGCGTAGCTGAAAGAACGGCCTGAATTCTTTTAATATGCGGTACTTCGGTCAATTTATTGGCCTGGCAATCAATAGATGACGCACTTGAAGAAATACTGCAGAACTACAGCAATGGATCGGTCTTCGCCATGACTTATGGTTGCTTTGTACGTGCTGATGGCCGGCCGGAATGTCCTTACAGCTCTGAAGGGAGAACTTGAGCCCCTAAGTCTTTGGAAGAGGCAATTTTGGGGCAGACTTCGTCTTGAAAAAGTTGTGCAGTGCACCGGGGGATGGGAGTTCAGGTGTAATGTTAAATAATCCTTCATCTTCCGAGAGGATTTCTAAATTTCCTATTGAAAATGCTCCACTATACTTTATTTCTTGTTGAAATTGTGAGCGTTCATTACTATGGGATAATTCCTTCCTCGTTCCGATGTCGGTGACAACTTGTTGCCAGTGCGTCAAGTGATGGTTGAAACTAGTGTACGATGAAGATATATTAAAATGTCATGGATTAAATGCATGACACGCATGTAAAAAGTTGTGATGAAATTTAGCACAGTACTATGTGTACCCAGAGTACGTACAACATGCTAGTACACTTAACAAAATCACAAACGACCATAGGTCAAAAAACACTAATAAACTTCCACCAACTTCTTTAATCAAGCACAAGGATTGGTATTGCAAACGGACCTTCGCAATGCAATTAAGTACAGCGTTCTCTTTAAGATTGAAGATACACAAAAGATAAAGAAGTGAACGTCGTATCAGGAAGTCAATCTCGCTCAAACACAGACAGAAATTTCATTTAACAAAAGCGGCCGTCTCAAAACGGTGATTCCAACAAGACTCTCAGAGCAGTTATGATATATTTTTGAGACACTGACAATAATTTCCATGATAAATGGGATAATATTTTCTTCGAAGGGTTTTAATGTATTTTCGTGTTGTTTTCAAAATTTTGTGATTTTTTTCAAACACTGGAAAATTTCCGCGTCCCTCTAGCACATCTGCCTTGACTGAGTTCCCTCGTGCTCGACACCGGCATTAGATGAGAGCATATTTGTTCGCTGACCCTGCTGCACATCAGTTTGGTTTTCACTGGTAAACTCTTAGTTACATCTCTACCTTCCATTTGTCTCTCGACAGCCACATTGCTTTCTCACAAGCTACACATTTTCTCGCAGGTCACATTTCAGACTCATAAATAACATTTCCCCGTTGCGAGTCCAATTCCACTTTCGCAAAGCACATTTTTTTTCATGCAAATCACATTTCCTTCTTGCAAGTCAAATTTCCCTCTCGCAAGTCACATTTTATTCTTGCAGGTCAAATATCCCTCTCGCAAGTCACATTTTATTTTTGCAGGTCAAATTTCCCTCACAGCAAATCACATTTCCTTCTGACAAGTCCCATTTCTTACTCGCTACTCAGAATTTCCTCTCGCCAGTCACATTTCCTTTTGGCTGGTCGTACTTTAATTTCTGATGTCCCATTTCACCCCACAAAAATTTGCTCGTTACTCTCATTCATTTTTTGGCACTTTGGTCGTCTTTTACTATTTGAACGCTGTGTTAAGAACTTATTCTCAAATTTAAATATAACAGTCATGTGCTTTTGGGCACGGCTGGAAGACTAAAATTCCAAAAACATGTGCAAGTTAAAAAAACAAATGTTTCAAAACCAAAACAACGAACAAAATTAGGTCAACATTCTCTCGGACTACCGCCGAAGCTACTCAAAATCTTTCTTCAGTTTATTTGTAGGTACTGGTACCTGCTCTTGATGAGCACATCTGTGCCTGTCGGTGCTCCTTCCCGCACCACGTGCACTCTTGCACCACCACACGTAACTCCCACACCAGCACTCTACCCACACCCATTCCTGCATCACAACAGGCACTCCGCAACACCACACACTATCTTGCACCACCACACCACACGCACTGCTGCACCACCACACGCATTGCTGCACCACCACACACACTGCTGCACCACCACACACACTGCTGCACCACCACAAATACTGCTGCATCACCACACACACACTGCTGCACCACCACACACACTGCTGCACCACCACACACACTGCTGCACCACTCACACACTCCTGAAAAAAGCCAGCCTTGCTAAGTCCAGCTTTATTCTCGTCCCAAGATCGGCTTTGGGAGATCCCTGGGATTGTAGCCTCTTATCCAACGTCCTGCTTCTGCCTCCGATTTATTTTTGCAGCGACGAAAAATATCGACGCTCCTCTTAAATACTCTGCAAAATATTTCAAGCAGAATTCCAGCTACGCGCGTCAGTTTAGAGGGCACGAGACGTCGGGGTGAAAATAGTTATGCATGTTGCAAGCGCTGTAAAAGAGGCATTTTGTTTGTGACGGACGCTGCGAGTGAGTTTCGATGAGAGGAAAAACCTGTATTTGAAAATTCGAGGTCCGTGTTACGTTTTCTGTGCATTTGTTACTTAAAGAGAGACGAAGAGTTAATGAAGACCTTTGGAGAGGTGACAATCCTAGCATCTGAAGTGAAGATTGATGACATTTATGTAATTGGGACAGTAAAATTGACGGATTTATTCAATTATGTCGACAGCTTGCATGAAATTTGGGATGAGTGATTTTTAAATTATTGATGTTTTAGCAGCACTAGCACCGTTTCCTACAGCACAAGATGTGCTTGCGTTTGCGTCAACCCATCAGAAGCAGACCCTCGTTCAAGCGCAGCCCATCAGAAGCAAACCCTCATTCAAGCACCACCCATCAGAAGCAAACCCTCGTTCAAGCACAGCCCATCAGAAGCAAACCCTCATTCAAGCACAGCCCATCAGAAGCAAACCCTCATTCAAGCACCACCCATCAGAAGCAAACCCTCGTTCAAGCACAGCCCATCAGAAGCAAACCCTCGTTCAAGCACCACCCATCAGAAGCAAACCCTCGTTCAAGCACAGCCCATCAGAAGCAGATCCTCGTTCAAGCACAGCCCATCAGAAGCAGACCCTCGTACAAGCACCACCTCATCAGAAGCATGCCTCCAGCGCTGCATCAGCCGTCAGATCCCAGGGCGTTGCCGAGGAAGCCGAGGCCTCGGAGAGAAAGTTTGGCTTTTTCCTCCAGGGGCCGAAGCTTACAGAGTTGTACAGAGGATTCTGTACTTGGTGCAGGTACTGGAGCATTCTGTACTACATCCACCAAGATGGCCACATCCTCCAAGATGGCTACCTCCGCCAAGATGGCTACCTCCGCCAAGATGGCTACATCCACCAAGATGGCTACATCCACCAAGATGGTTACATCCACCAAGATGGCTACATCCACCAAGATGGCTACATCTACCAAGATGGCCACATCCACCAAGATGGCTACATCCACCAAGATGGCTACATCCACCAAGATGGCTATATCCACCAAGATGGCTACATCCACAAAATTGGTTACATCCACCAAGATGGCTACATCCACCAAGATGGCTACATCCACCAAGATGGCTATATCCACCAAGATGACTACATCCACCATTTTGCAGTGGGACCTACCCAAATGTGGTTGCTGAACACTGGGCAGGTCAGCAAACCGATGAGATAGACTTTACGAAAAAAATGTCAGGCCATCATTAACATCAGTATGGCCTGAATGACTACTTTGTTAGAAAAATATAACATAAGATAAAAAAATAAACATAATTTTGTATGTGTTACAATGTAGTGTGCACGGCTCGTCAAAAGTGGATGGGATTCGAGGTTTTCCTACAATAAATTTTGCAGATGTGGATGACAAACAAATGTGTTCATCCTAATGCAGGGTGGCGCATAAGTTACGCATTCTTATTTATTAACGCAATAAACACCGGGTGTCTGTAGACAGGATATGACATTTAAATAAACTTTAAGAGTTCCTCTATCGTTTGCAATTAACCCTATCGTTATACCTTTCATAGTTCATTTATAATTAATTTTTAAAAGGGTGAACCACCCAGTAGTTTCCGCAATTAAAATATTCTGGTACTTGTGCACTGGTGAAACTCGTATCACAGATACGGTCTTAAGCATCCTTTAAGCGCATCCCAGAGAGACGGACCAAGCAACCAAACAAGGAACAACTGTGTATTATTATTACTAGTGCGATGCCCGTTAATATACGGTTAATACAATATCGTTGTTTTTTGAGAGAACAACCGATCTAGTTGTTCCGCATCGATCTGAAGAATTTCATTCCTTCTTTCTTGAGTTTTTAAATTCTCTCGTTCCACTGGATGATGTTAATGATCTATCAATTTCATATACACCACATTTCGTTCTGCAAAATCTAATTTCCAGCATAAAAAATGAGAAGTTAGTTAAACATTTTCCGCGAGACGCTTGGTCATTCAAATATCTCACCACAATTCATACTAAGAAAATGATTTTCGAAATTTTCCTCCATTATCATTTTTGAAATCATTCTACTCAAATGAAGAACAAATTTTATTTCAACCTCCCTCAAATAAATGATTTACTAAATAGTCTTCAGTGTCCCGAACGTCTCCTATTTGCTCCGCGTTCCGGCCTGAAACAGGCTAAGCCCAAACCCCAAGGAAATCCGAGGATTTGATTCTTTTTGTGGGTGAGCTCGTGAAGAATGGAAAATGGTGGGCATTTTTTGCCTGCTCTCGACTCTTTAACCACTGGCGTCCGAGGGGAAAACTGTCGTCATGGCGACGCGCTGCAGGCAGGTGCTGGAACAGCCGTGAAAGAGGGTGGTCAGAACTTATTTTATTTAGTTAGCTTCTGCTAAGAAAGATACTGACCCACTAAGAAGGATACTGACTGGCTAAGAAAGATACTGACTGGCTAAGAAGGAGACAGACTGGCTAAGAAAGATACTGACTCGCTAAGAAGGATACTGACTTGCTAAGAAGGATACTGACTCCCTAAGAAGGATACTGACACGCTAAGAAGGATACTGACTCGCTGTGAAGGATACTGACACGCTAAGAAGGATACTGACACGCTTAAAAAGATACCTAAGAGAACAGTTCAATTACAAGCACTCTACTGTAGCAAATTTTAGGGCGCTATAGCTATCATCAAAGTGGTTTTGGAGTACAATATTGGTTACAAAACTCTTTGATGTAAGAGGAATCGGAATATGTTATGTTCTTCTTTAAATTCTCGTGAAATTTATTGCTCACAAAAAAAATTGTAATCTTTGAAACTAAGAAAACGGCTAATTTTCAAATGCTGTTTTTGAAACTTCTCGGGGGCCTGAAATTTCCAAACGCTGGTTTTTCAAATGGTTTTTAATTTTCAAACTCCGATTTTGAAATTTCTTCAAGGCCTACACGTTCCTTAAATTTCCAAACGCTGGTTTTTCAAACTGTTTTTTATTTTTTTTTGTCGATTTTTAAACTTCTCGGGTGCCTACACGTTCCTGAAATTTCCAAACGCCGGTTTTTTCAAACGGTTTTTTATTTTCAAACGCCGATTTTTAAACTTCTTGGGCATCTACGCGTTCTCAAAATTTCACTCGACACTCAAGACGAGCGCGAATTCTTTCGGGTTTTCTCCGTGTTTCTATCCGAGATTCTCTGTCCCTCAGATCCCGCCTGAAATGATTCATTAAGCGCAGTTATTGGAAGCCCTAACGTGCCCAGAACATTTGAGCCGAAATCTTCTTAAGAAACGTAATGTATTTTCCACGGTTTTCGGATCACAATTCCGCCACAGAAAAAAGACAGCCCTTCTTCAAAATCGAAACCCGGCTCCGTAAAATGGGAGTTTGATGAAGTAGGCGGTAGATCGTTGAAATTGGGATTATTTATTTATATTCCACGAAGGAAATTCGAAGACTGAGGGAATGATTTTTAGACGACATTTGTTTTCAATGAAAAGCACAAAAATAAAATTCCATTCATTGTTTCATTTCATTCTAGAGGAAAGTCAAATTATATTTATACTTGGAATAATTGCTTCTATGCACGTACAAGAGAAGAAGACTAAATCTACATGACTAAAAGCCTACTTTACAAAACATAAAATTCTACTTAGACATTTAATTTAAAGCTTGTAAAATCTACGTGTGGAAATCACCGGATGGATAGAGTAACAGTAAATTATTTTAGCCCATAACGTGTAATATCATGTAACATTGTTTCTTGCAAAACAGAGTTCTCAAAACACGCATCAACCTATTGAGGTCAAGTAACGCTTTGTTAGAAAGTTTACTTCGACTTAAAATCTTCCATTTTTTGCATTTTTTATGACGATTGTTACACGAAACAAATATTTATACGCTTCAGTTTTAATTTCGGTTGGAATGAACCCTCTACTTCAATTATAGCTTTGAAGAAATTCGAATTAAAACTAGCAATAAAAAGATTTCGATTTAGCTCTAATCTACCCAATTTTATTTGTACCTTATTTTTCACATACGCCTGTACGCTTTGAGCTTAAAAGTGTGTTTGTTTTCATATTTTGCGATGAATTTCGGTATACAATGCATGCATAGTGCATATTGTTGAACTATGGTGCTCACTATATGAAGCCAACGTCAAGTGTATAATTTGTTCGTTCACATGTTATGGGCCGAAAGAATTTATTCGGTTTTTTCATTCATCTGTAGCTCGATTAAAAAATTCACAGTTTATCTGTCCATGTCTTGCTTGTTGGAAAAAATTTTCAGTTTATTCTCCGGATGAAAGGGGAACATATCATTTGAAGGTATGGATGAAGAAACTTATATTTTTCACCAAGTAGATACAGACGAAGAAACTGAACAGGTCCATCATGGAACACCAGCATGACGGCTCTGTATGTAGTGACGATATTTTCTTTGGATCAAATCATGAATTTCTCATGAATATCATCATGACAAAATGAGACAGCGATCACCGTAAAAGGGACTATGAAATTTGAAGCGAATTTGAAACGTGAAAGACAAAGAAAGACAACATGGCAATGACGCAGTCGGAACAAAATGGCATTATAGCTTAGTATTGAGCTTCTGAGTTAGTGATCTTAGCATTACTAAAGCAGGTTCATGAATACCATCTTGACGTCAAATATTTGCCGTATGATTCTCAAAAAAGAATCGTACGGTAAAAACGCAGCACAGTTTCCGCTCTCAGTAAAGAATATCAGACATAGTTTTTACTGAATTAAACATAAATGCAATTTCATTAGATTGAAAAATTTCTTGTAAGCGCACAATGTAGAGCATGGATATTGAATCACTGGAATTCTGCCCGTAGCAGCTACGTTTAATATTCATCATTGTTGTTAAAGAAATTAGGGAAGTGGAAGCATCGACTCAGCAGAAACAATTGTTCAGAAGCTCAGTCCTACGTGCAAATAGACAAATTTTATTCATATATTTATATTATATGAAAACAAACTATTTCCTTTTTATTTATATTTGCACTCGTGGCGGCAAACTCGAGGTCGACCTTCAATCTCCATGCGTACTAAGCTTGCTGGTATTCTTTTTCATTGTAAATTGTCCTTGATAATTTTGTTGTATTTTACTGGAGGTCTAGATTTATTGATGATCATTTTCAACATATGTTGCAGGTAATTTTTAGCGCTAATAAACTCCATGTTTAAACATGTTATATTCACATCATTGACATCTCATATACAACGCATACTTCACTCTTAGCAACGGAGCTGGTGCAGCACTTGCATGCAGATGAATAAATATTAAACAAATTTAAAAGGCTCAAATTTTCCCATTTTTAAATTTTACTCAATCTTTCATTCCTTGGAACAACTCCAGAATATAAAATTAAATCTAAAGAGCTACGTTGTTTTACAATTTTATGTCAGTCCACATCTCATCGTATTGTCAAGGTTTTCTAAAATGAATAAGAATTTGCACCCCACAAAAAGCGTTTGTGTATACACCTGAAATTTTTTTATCTCAATGGCACAAATATTTTTCTCCCACTCAGTAACATATATTATTTTAAACTAGTTATCTTATTCGTCATTTATCTCTCAATTTTCCTGACGAGACAGTAAGCAGTCGATCTTTTTAAAAACATATTTCTAACTTAAGAACTTCCCTCCATTTTTACATTTAACTCTCCTTTCGTTTCTATAGAGTTCTTTTTCAGATTGTTGGGCATTCCTTTTTCATTAGAGCGAAGACAATTTGCAGGCTTCCTTATCATTTCACGAATGCTTTGCCCGCTGAGACGCTTCAGTTGCTCGCAAGAAATTAAGGCCGGTTACGGCAAAAAGTTTACGTAATGAGCTGTGCTTCATTCTTCATTTTCTAAAGCAGGCATTTTTTGTTGGACATTAAAGAGATGGACCGAGTCTGGAGCGAGCCCTGCGTTGTGGGGGGCTCATGGTGCGGTACTGTGGGGGGAGAGGGATGTTGGATTTGTGAATGTTGGAGTTGTGAATGTTGGAGTTGTGAATGTTGGAGTTGTGGATGTTGTGAATGTTGTGAGTGTTGGAGTTGTGGATGTTGTGAATGTTGGAGCTGTGGATGTTGTGAATGTTGTGAGTGTTGGAGTTGTGAATGTTGTGAGTGTTGGAGTTGTGAATGTTGCGAATGTTGGAGTTGTGGATGTTGGAGTTGTGAATGGTGTGAATGTTTTGAGTGTTGGAGTTGTGAATGTTGTGAATGTTGTGAGTGTTGGAGTTGTGAATGTTGTGAATGTTGTGAGTGTTGGAGTTGTGAATGTTGTGAATGTTGTGAGTGTAGGAGTTGTGAATGTTGTGAATGTTGGAGTTGTGAATGTTGGAGTTGTGAATGTTGGAGTTGTGGATGTTGTGAATGTTGTGAGTGTTGGAGTTGTGGATGTTGTGAATGTTGGAGTTGTGGATGTTGTGATTGTTGTGAGTGTTGGAGTTGTGAATGTTGTGAATGTTGTGAGTGTTGGAGTTGTGAATGTTGTGAATGTTGGAGTTGTGGATGTTGTGATTGTTGTGAGTGTTGGAGTTGTGGATGTTGTGAATGTTGTGAGTGTTGGAGTTGTGGATGTTGTGAGTGTTGGAGTTGTGGATGTTGTGAATGTTGTGAGTGTTGGAGTTTTGAATGTTGTGAATGTTGGAGTTGTGGATGTTGTGAATGTTGGAGTTGTAGATCTTGTGAATGTTGTGAGTGTTGGAGTTTTGAATGTTGTGAATGTTGGAGTTGTGGATGTTGTGAATGTTGTGAGTGTTGGAGTTTTGAATGTTGTGAATGTTGGAGTTGTGGATGTTGTGAATGTTGGAGTTGTGGATGTTGTGAATGTTGGAGTTGTGAATGTTGTGAATGTTGGAGTTGTGGATGTTGTGAATGTTGTGAGTGTTGGAGTTGTGGATGTTGTGAATGTTGGAGTTGTGGATGTTGTGAATGTTGGAGTTGTAGATCTTGTGAATGTTGGAGTTGTGAACGATGTAAATGAAAGTAAATGTTGAATTCGCTAATGAAAGCGAATGTCGGAGTAGTGAATGATAAAGAATGTTGAAGTTTTAAATGTTGTGAATGAAAGGGAATGTTGGAGCAGTGAATGAAAGTCAACGTTGGAACATTAAATGAAAGTGAACGCTACAGAAGATTATATTTGTCGTTTCTTAGCGTTGTACAATGGGGTTATCTCTAAAGCAACATACAATACAAGCAAATACAAACAACGTACAAACAATTTAAACTTCCTCTTATGGTCTCAAATGCATCCTGCATGAGTTGCAACGCATGTGAGTGACGTGAGAGTGTGTTGCTGAAATTTCCTTAAGGAGTTTTTTAATTGGAGTTTCTCCGAATTGAATTTAGACATTCTCAATTATTTCGCTGAGCTAGATAAAAGAAAGATACTCAACAGAATATTTCTTATGTTTATTAAATGAAAAGTACTTAGAGTAACCTTTCATAAAGCTACACTTTACCTATTTGACAAAATATTCCTTCATTCAGTTTAACGTTCAGTAGAATTTTTGGTAGAATATTCCTTTATCTAGCTAAACGAAGAGTTATAAGAAGCATGTTCATTTCACACAGCTGAACGAAAAATACTCAGCATGACATTTCGCCCCAAACCGAACCAAACGGCACGTGACATAAAATTTCTTCACGTAGGTAAACAAATACCCAACAACATTTTTACAATAGATTTAAACGAAGTGTTATAAAAAGAGTATTAATTCACAAGCGAATTTCCAAATTTCGTCACAAACCAAAACGAAAGGCACTTGACACAACATTTCTTCTTCACGCAGCTAAACGAACACTCAACCGAATTTTCCCGACATTTCTCATGTTCGACACTTAACACAATAGTTCTCTTCGCAGCAAAACGAACATTCAACAGAAATATTGCCAAAAATCAAAACGAAGAGTGCTTGCCCCAATGACAGGAGAGACTCGCGACAAAGGAAGACTATATCACAGCCCAGGCTGCTCTTCAGGCACAAGCCCAGTGTCTGCAGGGCACAACTTGCGTGATCCATGCAGGCCTTATTATGCCGTTTGGCGCAACTTCGGCGGCATCAGCGAGATGCAAAATTAGCGAGCAAATTCCTCAACGCGCCGCTGTGGGGATGCCAACCCCATGATTCCCTTGCATCCCGTTACTCCCCGCACCTTCCAGCCGGGGAGTGGTTAAGCATGTTGTTGTTGTTGTTGTTACTGTTGTTGTTGTTGTCGTTGTTAATGTTTGCGATATTGTTGATGTTGCTGTTTTTGTTGTTGTTGCAGCTGTTGTTGTTGCTGTTGATGCTGTTGTTGTTTTTGTTGTTGTGGAAGATGTTGTTGTTGTTTTTGTTGTTGTTGTTTTTGTTTTTGTTGTTTTTGTTGTTGTTGTTTTTGTTGTTGTTTCACGTTAATTGGAGCTTCGGAGGCTATTCCATGCAGCCCCACGCCTTTAGGGATGTTAATTGTTGACCTGAGTTTCAGCACGCTGGCTAAAAGGAATTACAGGAGATTTTTCTGTGTGACGCCACTCGGAGAATTTAATCACTCCTCTGCAACATCACAATTGCAATTAGATTTCAGAAGGCTTTAATTTTCATTACGGATAATAGATAGTTCGCAATTATATTGACAATTCATATATTATTCGTTATATTATATTTTATGTTATTTATTTATATCATGTTTTATTAAAACAAATTTTGTTGGGTGCCCCTTTATGCTTGCGTTGGTTTTCATGTGACATACGACATTTCTCGTTTAACTCGGACTGCGAGGAAGCAGTGCAGGCTTGAGGAATTTCATGCCATCTTGAGAGTGGGCTTGAGGAATATTATGCCCTCTTGAGAGTGGGCATGAGGAATATTATGCCGTATTGAGAGTGGGCTTGAGGAATTTTATGCCATCTTGAGAGTGGGCTTGAGGAATATTATGCCGTCTTGAGAGTGGGCTTGAAGAATATTATGTCGTCTTGAGAGTGGGCTTGAGGAATATTATGCCGTCTTGAGAGTGGGCTTGAGGAATATTATGCCGTCTTGAGAGTGAACTTGAGGAGTATTATGCCGTCTTGGAAGTGGGCTTGAGGAAGATTATGCCGTCTTGAGAGTGGGCTTGAGGAATATTATGTCGTCTTGAGAGTGGGCTTGAGGAATATATAGACGAAGACAGGGGCCAGAGCTAAGCACCAACTCGAGATCAGGTAACAGTCCTGACGAGACAAGCGCAAACAGTTCGAAGTGTTGGGGAGCGAGATTGCTGCTGGACCTTCGGCGAGTTTTCAGGGCCCAATTTTAGGGTAATGTCAGACCCTGCGCCGTGGTAGGGAACATATGAGCGGCAAGGTTGGGCTGGTGTTCTGCAGGCAATTATAACAGCTTTAAGAATAGTCTACATTACGTAATAATAATAATAGTCAACTACTATATTAAGTGATAATGATAGTCTACTACATTACGTAATAATGATAGTCTACTACATTACGTGATAATGATAGTCTACTACGCTACGTAATAATGATAGTCTACTACATCACTTAATAATGATAGTCTACTACATTACGTGTTAATGGTTGTCTACTGCATTACGTAATAATCATAGTCTACTACACTACGTAATAATAATTAAGCAATAATGATAGATTATGTAATGGTCTATGTAACGAAGATGCTCATTGCAACATTCATTAATAAAATTACGAGTTACTTAACAAGAAGCTGTTCCAGTGTGCCAGCTCGCAGGCATTTTGCACACGACAAGGAACAACTCGATATTTACGTGTGAGAGAGCAGAGATAGATTTGAAATATACGGATTTATCAATGGCTTTCTATAATAGCTTCAACGAAAACTCACATACATCAGCCACCGAAATGGTCCAACAGTAGAATGTTTCATTAAAAAATGATTTTATTTCTTCGACCAGCAGTTACTTTTCTGTTAGTTTGAACTCAAACTTATAAGCGCTCGTGTATGACTCTGAAACTGACGATGACGCTCCCTAAAATCAGCTAAGAAATGTTTATATTATGTACCACGTAAAATTAATTAAAAAGGATTTGATAATAGACTAACCTCGGCAGTTTTTGACGTCTCGTTCACGTCAAGGAAATATGTTTAAAAAATACGAAAAAGTTAGAAACATTGTAGCACGCATCGCAAAAACGATTCCTAGCATCTCAATTTCATGCTTCAATCAATCTTCAGAGTACCTTCATTATATTAAAAAAGAATCCATCACAATGAAAGTGCATTCATGACAATAATAGTCCCTTCGTTACAATAAAAATGAATTCGTCACAATTAAAGAGAGTAAATTACAATAAAGGTCTATTAATTAGAATAAAAATGGATTCACCGCAATAAAAGTCCATACATTACGATAGAAGTGCTCTTATTACAATAATAGTGCATTCGTTGCAGGGAATGTGAAGATGCAAGTAAACTTTCGCTCTTCTACGAACTATGGTCCGGCACAAGCCCTCGTGCGTAGTTCCTCATGTTGTTATCACCAAAATTTTCCCACTAAGATAACAATAACAATAGATAACAATAAATTGAGGCGCTTATCAGCAAACTAATGTGAAGTATTCCTGGGGCTGCTCTAACCAGTGTTAACAGATTGTTTTTTATGTGGGCAAAACGTGCAATCATGGCTTTTTTTCGCATGAAATTTGTCTGTCTTAAGGAAGTTTACCTAGAAGAAAGTTAATCTTGTAAACGTGTCTTAGCGAAGTCATTTTTTTAGCTTATTGTTACAGACGTCAATTCATGATTCCATATTTATTGTTCAATATAAACTTAAGTTCAAGAAAATAAATAATATCTTAAGCCCCAATGATTCTAAAACAAAACATTCACCTAAACACGATCATGTTATTTAAACGCAGTCTCACATATTATGAAACCTAGCGAATCATTTCTACAGCACGTAAACCCAAAAAAAAAAAAAAAATAAAATAA
>JACJUY010000293.1:26964-46693 GCA_014220935.1 Platorchestia sp. MABIK
TAATGCATTGTGTTTTATTAGCATTTAATTTGAGACCGTTTCGGTCGTACCATGATTTCAGGCTGGACAGCATAGTTTCGGCTTTAATTTGCGTTTGTGGTATTTCCGATACAGAACTTGTTATTGCAATTTGAACATCATCTGCAGACATTGCTATCCGTGTGTTCGAAGGCATTGGAGGAATATCATTAATGAAAATAGAAAACAGTAGCGGACCAAGAATGGATCCTTGGGGAACACCAAAATTGTTTCGAATGAATGGGGACGATTTGTTTTCTATGCGGACTGCATGAGATCGATTTGACAAGTAACTTTCAAACCATTGCGTGTCCACTCCCAAGTTCAGTATATTCAGTATACACAGCCATTAGTAACTTTGAACGTCAATTTATAACAAAGTTTGAAAATGAGTGCAAGTGATAATTTTCGACGTTTATTCACACACGTGAGATACGTAGAAATGTATCAAATTTCAACGCACCTGCAGAACTAATTTTTATACAATAATAGATTCATTCAGTTTCTCTAATGTCTTTCTCCACAGAAGAAGCAAGCTATTCTCCCTTCCATTTACTTGTAGATTAAACCAGAAAAATTCTTAAATGGTCCAAGAAAATTTAGGTTGTTAAACGGTATTAACCACGACGTCCATCATTCTTCCGCATTCGCTTTAGGCTCTGTTGCATTGGAAATATAAAACTTAAAAAGCTTCTCATGAGCGAAGAAGTTCAAAACCAAAAAAAAATTCCAGTAAGTTAAATTTGATAAGTCGTGTGAAAGATGTTTGATAAGTCGTGCATAGTCAAAGAGCTCCATTACTGTACTTGCAAAACAATTTTAAAAGTCATGCTCCCACACAGCTTATTCCTCATTGGTTTATTCTCATGTTCACATACAGCATAACCAAGTCACATCGGTAAAAGAAGAAAAAATATCTCTCAAAAATTTGAGAACGAATTGTTGCATTTCAAGCCGTTGCAGTCGCTGTTTCCTTTAGATTACTTAGAATGTTCACAGAGGGCATTTCTTATAACTGGGTGAGTTGTGACTAATATTTCACCCACACTTGCCACCTGTGAGCGGTTGCATTTTCCCTTGATATATATTCGCAATGCACTTGCGAGCAACTGATCTTCCACAAACATCGGCATCTTAGGATGCTTTATTTCCAATCAAGCCTGATACATATGATCTTAGGAATTGGTTTTTCAAATGTCTTATAACTAACCCTATATATAGGACACCATGACGGTTCCCCCGTGAAGCAGGTACCCATTTCCGACACCTGGGTTGAGTGGGGTATTGTGCCCGATCCCTGTACCAGCTTTATTGGAAATAAACTGTTTTTCTTTCTTTTTCTTTCTTTTTCTTGAGCTCTCCCTTATACCCAACTGGGAAAATCGCCGCGCCAGTGCCGGGATGCGAACCCGGGCCTCCAACATGCAAGGCCGATCCCTTAACCACTGTACCACCGCGAGCACAAAGTTTGAAAATGAGTAATACGGCTCCACGGCTACATGTGAGTAATATCTCAATGATTGCAAATTACTTGTCAATCCATTTGTTGCTGCTGGATAGGCAAAACAGGATTCTGGCTAAATTCATCCTTATCAGGAGAATGAAGGATACCAAATATATAAAAAAATAAATGATTGTACCTGAATGCATCGACGTACAGCGACCGATTTTGTAGTTCCCTTTCAACCATACGGTAGACATCTGAATTTCAGCTTTTGATTCCAAATGATGCATTGCGGCAATAAGAATAACATCAGGTTTTATTTGCAAAATAGGTTGTCTGGATTCTAGGGAGAATTCTTACGATTGACTAAATATAAAGCATGCCTTTATTACAGAATAAATTGCAATTTTAGTAAAAAAAATCTGTTCGATCGGCGGAAACGGAAAAACCGATGAAAAGTGAATTTGATGTTATTAAAATTATTTTTCCGCGTCTATTGCACCCAAAGAAGTAGGATAGATTTAGGTTAGCGAGGTTTGGCTATTCTATTGTACAGAAAATGGTGCCCCCACAGTAATCTTGTTCGGCTACCTCAGCTATAAATGGGCTTTAGGGACTTCCATAACTATGCCCAATTTTATGCTCAGGGTATTCTATGCGGCGAGATTTCCTATTCGACAGGCTTAACGAAATCACATCTCTTTGCTATTGACATTGGCTTTAAAATTTTATTTTGGGTGACAATTGATCTGTTGTGGTTCAAAGTTCTGCTTATAAAAGGGTCTAACCACAGTAGTGACATTATTAGCTATGCTTTTATACTTACTCAAGCTGCACATTCTATTGCTAAGTCCTCTACTGATATGGCTATAGGGAGGAGGTAGAAAAAGTTAGTCAAATTTTATACTCGTTGAGGTTGGATTTTACTTGCTCATCTCTTTCCTATAGGTTGAAAAAGGGATAAAACTATTCGTGCAACACAAGTATAATTATGGAGTAATCATTAGAATGTTTGGTAAATGTGAAGCGTTTGCTAATAACTTAATTTTGAATTTTCGATCCCGAAACATAGTTAATTATATCAAAATAAACAAGTTTTCTTTTATGCACTTTCCGTCGCAAATGAGTATTTAACGAGGTATAGCGGTAGGTTAAGTTTTGTCTATGATGACGAATGCGCTGGATGAAACAGCCACTCATTTATTTTTGAATTTTTGTTCTTTGAATCACGGTAATAACATCAAAATAAACCATTTTTCTTCTATACACTTTTTGCAACAAATGAGTATTTTACGAGTTAGAGCGATAGGTTTTAGATGGCGGGAACGGGTTAGATCATTCAAGCGCGTTGGAAGGAAGCGTCCACTGCAGTGTCGCCATACGACGCACTCGATGAATTACTTTCCGCTTCGAAAACTAGAGTTGCGGTAACTAATTTACCGCTATAAATCGTAAAATAGTCATTTGCGACGAAAAGTGCATGAAAGAAAACTTGTTTATTTTGATATAATTAACTATGTTTCGGCACTCAAAATTCGATTTTCGATTATTAGCAAATGCTTCACATATACCGAATGTTTTCTTTTATAGAGTTGAATTCAATTTTTGATATGAAGTCTGTGTATTTTAATAAAATTGCATCAACATGTTGTATTCCTTGTCAATATTTAATTTATTTTATTTTCTTCTAAATTTATAATATTAATATGCACATAGAAGCTTTTATAGCAATTTATAAATAGACAATTTCAATCATTGGAAATGGTATGAGGAAATGTTACATTTTTCAGTTAACGAGATTTATATTAAAATGTTACATTTCTCTGTTTATTAGATTTATATTAAAATGTTGAATTTCGTAGTATTTTTGATTTCCATTGTGTAAACACTGAACTATGTTCATTTTTACCCAGATGCCTGCCTCATTTTCAATTTGTTGTTCTGTTTGTCACACTTGTGAAGTTTGGACATGCTCCACTTGTCAAGCCAAGGAGTGCAGCTCCAGCTTGAAGCAAAGAAATGGCCAAGTTGCTTCAGCTGATGCATTGGCTAACACTTCTGCTGAAGAGCCAAGAGCTTCAGCTAGCAGTAAGTATGATATTATTTCATTTCTTAGGAAAAATTTAATTTGGCTGTAACACTTATTTGGGTAAATATTTAACTGCCATGTGAGCCACAGGAGGTACACAGAGAAAATTTTTTCATAGTACTGCTGACCAGCCAATAGTCCCTAACTCAATTTCTATAAATACTCAATCAAAGCTAAATGGGAGTATGATCCACTTAATGTTTGCTATTTTCAAATTTGTTTACTACAGTTGACTTTGAATCTGAGTTGAACATTTAACTTTAGTTTAACCTGTGGCAGTTAACATGTTAATTAAAGCACGCATTTCTCTTTAGTTGGGCTAAAGCAAGTTTCAGGAAAACTTGTAAAATATAATTTATTGATGAGATATACTGTATTTTTAGTGGTAAATTATAATTTCATTTTTAAAAAATTTCAAGATCTTACCTACTCCTTGTGTCTTATTTTAAAACGAAGTAATTGAATTTAGTAAAAATAATCATTCTTTTTGTCATACTGTAATTATGGACATCTGTATTATTGTAGGGTTCTCTTATTAGAGCTGCATCAAGATTTCTACCTACATTTTGCAAATTACCATGCTTATAGAGTTAATCATGTTCATAAGGTATTAGAACTTTTTTGCAAACTTATTAACATTCATTTGTACTATTGGTCATTTAAATTATGTGAAGGAATAATTCCACAGATGAGAAATTTTTTACTCATAGTACCATACATAAAAGTTTACTACTGGGATTGGATTTTATGACAGCCTATATTACTGAAGAAATTTCTTCAGTAATAATTGTAGTATGTATGAATGATTTTATTTTTATTTTTTATACACTTTGATATGGTGGGGCATATTGAAACTGAAAGAAGCACTTGAAAGTTAAATTTTTTGATCAAGTGTGAAAAAGGTGAAATTTTTTTGATCAAGCATGAAAAAGGGGAAATTTTTTTGATCAAGCATGAAAAAGGGGAAATTTTTTTGATCAAGGATGAAAAAGGTGAAATTTTTTTGATCAAGCATGAAAAAGGGGAAATTTTTTTGATCAAGCATGAAAAAGGTGAAATTTTTTGATCAAGCATGAAAAAGGTGAAATTTTTTGATCAAGCATAAAAAAAGGTGAAATTTTTTTTTGATCAAGCTTGAAAAGGGTAAAATTTTTTGATCAAGCATGAAAAAGTATAATTGAAATAGTATTATTTGTGCCAGCGAGTATAAGGCACCATGAATAAGTGTAAATATATTTTACTAAGCAAAGAGTGATACAAAAAACAGCTAAAAAATTAAGAGATCCAGTATTAGTATCTTAAGGTTAGTTAAATTGTTTGCCAGTGTGTTTAAAACTGATCAAGGGTTAAATAAATTAAGAGCATAAAATACTGAATGTTCAATACCATTGTAGATTACAAGAATATACCAGTAATGACAGTGAGGAATGCATATGGGGCTGTATATCTCAATACCACCTCGTTGGGGCTATGCAGGTGAGACATATTTAATTATAATTTCCTAATTACTTGTTCTTATTTTATTGTTTGATTGTTAGAAATCTTTTGTAATTTTAGCTCTACCTTTTCTTTTGCTACGCCGTCATTGATTAAATAGGAAAAGTGGGCTGTTCCCTGCACTTTAGGTGTTATCTTAGTTACTTTTGATTGCTGTTAATGGATAAACTATTGCTAGATACATAAGAAATGTATGGTTAGATCAGTAAATGGTGAGGTTAGTTAAGTTAGATTAGAATAGTTATGGTCAAAGTTAAAAAATAAGTTAATTTGTTTACTGCTCCTTATCAAGCATTATTTGCTGAAGCTGTCTTCTATCATATCTGTAAAACAAAGGGAGATATTTTTTTTGTGGCATTGTATCATTTTCAAATGACTTGTTAAAACTGTTCTATTGAATAATTACTGATAAATTTTTTTATTTCAATATTAAAGTGTGTATTGTTGAATTTTTGTTTGTCATTGTATGTTTGCACATGGAATGTGTTAGCCGTGCCTATTACATGTTTCTTAATGTTTTTCTACTGAAATGTGAGCTGAATAAAGCCACGTTACATTGGGTTGAGAAAACAAGTGTCACAATGTAAAGGAATCTAATTATTTTTTTGCAGACTGTCCTGTTGAGTTTGTCAAATGTAACATAAAGCTAGAGCCACTGGAGACCATTTGTGAAGCATCTGAAGTGAGCCAGTCAAGAGATTGTGGTGAGTACTCCACTATTTAGCTCTGTAAGTTAATAAAAGCAGTCACTCTTAGCTGAGCTCAAAGTACAGCTGTACATATTCCTTAACACGTTGACAGCGATGGGTTAAACTGGAGTTCGATATTCAACTCAACTTCTAAGTCTATTGTAGTCAGGAATGTTGAAAATAGCAAACAACTGGATCATGCCTTCATTTAGCATTGACCAAGTATTTATAAAAATTTAGTTTGTGACTGCTGGTCAGTCAGTAGTATTATGAAAATTCCCTTTGTGTTCACTGACGGCTCACATCGCAACCAACGTGTTAATATAATTAATTTGGTGTCCTGGTATTTTTAAGGTGAGATGAACGAAGAATGGTGAAAGAAATACCTGAGCTTGTAGACCGTTATGAATATTTGTTATTTTGAATGCCACTTAGACAGTTGGTCAATATGTGGTAGATATTTCACTAAAGAAAAATGAACAAAAATGTTGGCACCTTTTTGTTACTTCAAATCTATCATAAGTTGTTAATTTATGTGAGAAATTTAATTTTATTGTGTTAAATTCAATCATGCTTTTCAAATTTGGCTCTATGACTGTAAGTTTCCTGCTGTGAGGCATTTTTGAATGCCATCTCTCATCAGGTTCAGTAACAGAATTTTTACTGCATTGATTTAACTGCATCAAAGCTAAGTATGATATTCAGATGAATTGGAAATAATGAGGATGATTTTTAAAACTAACTTGTGAGATATATCAAAATGCGTGTTGATGTATGATTGATCCCCCTCAAGGGGGTACAACTATTGTATCTATGAGAATTAGCACTCCCAGGGGGAAAATGTGTGAGGGCCCAAGCTGAGAGTTAGGTAAACCTTCTTTTTGTTGAAATAAAATGTTTTTGTTATGCTAAGGACCATGTTTGTTTTTTTTTGGTTCACTGCTGTCCTGTTTTCAGCACCTATTACTTTCTTATTTAACTTTTGTCTTATTTCATAAACTTCTTTCTGAACTTGCTGTTTCTATGCCTTTTCTGCATAGATTCTGCGTTCCCTTAACTCCATACTAAATGGTGCTTCCCTACTTCCTCTTTTTGGTTTGCATTTGTTTCAGATTGGGAGTCTTAAACTAACTAATAATCTAATCTATATAACTGATCTTGATTTGCATCAATAGAAGCATTATGATGTGACTGCATTTTATTTTCCCCCAGTGAGGAGAACCTCTAAACCTTTCATCATGCGTTTGGATGAAGAGATTCAAGACCTGGAGCGGCAGCTGCAGGAACTACGCAGGGTGTGTGTTATGAATGCAGATGCTAAAATTACATTTGTAACTACACTTGTCTTTTGAGTTTCTCAAGTACCCAATTTCTCCTATTATCATGTACCATTAGATAAGCAAACTATGGTAATTATGTACTTGCAAAAATTATAAGTTTCATGTGGAAGTATTTTTGGGACAGTCACAGGCTTTGCAAAAATTGAAACATTTTCTTTCTCTATTTTTCTGAGAAATATGCGCTAACTCATCAAATGGAATAAAATGCCAATGAATGCTGAGGTTGTAAAGTGGCAACAAAACCTAAGGGAATGCCAGTCTAGTTTTCAGATGAGCTATCAATTAGAGGTGGCTGAAGGCAAATGTTGCTTTGCCCTAAGTGCTAAGTTCAAGATGGTTAAAAATTTCAAAATTTTTCAGTTTCAATTTTAGGATTGCCATTGCTAATGTCTCGAAATTGTTAATGCTTGGGCTCACATAATGAAAAATAACTCTTCTTATTAATGTTTTACATTCTTGCTTCAAAAGCTGTTGAAGCTTCAATCCTATAGCTCCAAATATTCAAGTTGTACTCTTCAAGTTTCTGTCTGTTCAATGCAGCTGCGCCATCTAAGTATAGAGCTTTGCAAACCAAGTTCCTTGCATGGGAAATAAACCGAAAATATTTAGCCATTCTGCTGTTCTGATACCATAGCAGCTACTGAAAGATTTCATAGCAGTTTCAAAGTATTTTCTTGCCATAAGTTGGAGAACTAATTTTCCATTTACATTTTCAAGATGGTTGCATTGGAAACCCCTAGAAGAAACTTTGACTATCTTTTATTTTTTACCATTTTAAACTGTGCAAACCTGGCTTGATATTATTAAACTTACCACATCATAATTAAATGCTTGTCTAAAAAATAGACCTGTTTTTCGTTTAGATTTCATGTACTACTTTGTGACGAGATCGTTTAGCATTATTTTCTTCCATTTAAAAATTAAACGCATGGTCTTGAGACACATAGCAAGGTAATGTGTAATTCTACTTGTGAATTACGTGACCATCTCAAGATGTCACATGAAGAGTTCTATAACTTTAAGTGATCGAAAGTTGCTTTTGCAGTTACCACAACTATTAATGTTTTGCAAGCAATATAATTTTGTTATTTATTTATATGGCAGGCTAAAGTTGCTGTAGCTGCTGCATTTAGAAATGACTCCGTCATTGGTGCCTCATCTGAGGACGCGTCTGAGGTTACAAATGGAGCTTCAACCCCAACTATAACTGGTGTGTATGGCATATCTTCTACACAACTACACGTAATAAGTAATGATTTCATTCCATGTCATACATTAGAGTGCCTCTTCTTAGCTGTGACTGATAGCATCATTCTTACCATACTGTAATTGTACGTGAATGTACAGCCCCGAAACTAGAACTTTCTCAAGTTTTATTGCGACGTACCCCCTTATTTGATTAGAAACAACGTAATTATTATTGTAATATCTCTGATAGTCATTTATGGATTTGGTCTGACTAAGTAAATTCTGTGTTTATTTTTCCAGTGGCCAACGCAAACTGTGAGTCTGTGACAGATTTACCGTCGGTAAGGAATCTCCACGAGCGGGAAAAAGACCATAGACAGTGAGTGTTCTTTTCTTTATATAATTAATTACACGCATCATTTGTCTCCCCCCCTCTGGGGGATACAACTATTGTATCTATGGGAATTAGCACTCCCAGGGGGAAATGTGAGGGCCCAAGCTGAGAGTTCTGTAGGCCTTCTTTTTGTTGAAATAAAATGTTTTTGTTATGTGAAGGACCATCTTTTTCGGTTCACTGATGTCCTGCTTTTCAGCACCTACTACTTTCTTCTTCGACTTTGATCTTGTTTCATAAACTTATATCTCAACTTACTGTTTCTATGCCCTTTCTGTACAGATTCCGCGTTCCCTTAACTTCGTACTAAATGGTGCCTTCCTTCTTCCTTTCTTTGGATTGCATTTGTTGAAGATAGGGAGGCTTAAACTGACTAATAATCTAATCCAGGGGTCTCCAAACTGTGGCCCGCCAAACAAATTCCTGGGTGGTGACCTTAAAAACAATAGTTATCGTACGACTGGTATCGCTGAATTAAATGTTTTTTTTTTTCACTTTTTATTCCTTCGTCCCGTATGAATGTAGAAAATATATAATGTGGCCCTTCCATTGAACAGTTTGGAGACCCCTGATCTAATCTAATCATTTGTCTCCCAAGTTATATTGGAATAAATTCATCACCGTGGGAAAATTTAGCCATGAAATCGCTATTCCTTAAATTAATCTTCTATTTCTTCATTGAAGGACTGACGGCCGAGATGCGAATGATCGTTTGGATTTCCTGGAAAACAATATGACCAAGTTAAAAGATAAAATCAATGCCATTCAGCTGAATGTCAAATCTATTCAAGCAATAGTTAAAGAAAACAACTTTATATTGAAAAGACGGGACTTAGCGAAGCCCTTTCTGCCGAACACACTGCGATGCCGCCTCTCCCCCGCCCAAACCAGCGAAGAACTGGACCGGATAGCTCAGCATCCTGATATGGTTAGCGAGCAGTTTTGCCTCTCGTGTCAAATTCTGTGCGTTCATTTAATGCATTAGTGCATTCCTCATTTAATGCACATTGTTTGTACCGTGTATTTATCTTAATGTCCAATTTTTCTCGGCTTCTAGTTACAGCTTCTAAGTGAAATCAACGAGTGCACGCTGTCGAGAACGGTAACACAAATGCTGAAGTCCCTGATGTCCAAGGAGCTGGCTACTAAGTATTCATTGACGGGCCTGAGTCGGAGAAGGGAGCACTCGAAAATTTCATTTAAAAATTCTCCAGCATATCAAGCTGTTGAACGTAAGTAAATTGAATTTCTTTCTAGGTCTTAGCCCCCTAATGGTGAGAAGAAAGCTTGTATTAATCAGATACAGTGGAGGTATAGTGTGTCAGTGTATCACAGTTGCAGTATTGTCGTCATTGGAGAAAGCTCATTATAATCAGATACAATGGAGGTATAGTGTGTCAGTGTATCACAGTTGCAGTATTGTCGTCATTGGAGAAAGCTCATGATAATCAGATACAATGGAGGTATAGTGTGTCAGTGTATCACAGTTCCAGTATTGTCGTCATTGGAGAAAGCTCATGATAATCAGATACAATGGAGGTATAGTGTGTCTGTGTATCACAGATGCAGTGTTGTCGTCGTCGAACTACCACTCGTTACCGCGTAAAGAAATCTTCAGGGCGATAACGTCAGCATTGAAGAACAGCGCCGATTGGGACGGCGGCCGCACCAAGCGCATCAACAGCAAGCGGGCCGAGTGGCAGGCTGCCGGCCAGCCCAATGCTGCTGCTGCTACTACTGCCACACAAGGTGAGTCTCGACTCTATGTTAGTCTGCCTTCACTCTATCCTAGTCTGCTTTCTGCACCTCTACAACTGGGCACGTTCACTCCATGGCTGTGGAACTCGCATTAACACGTTGCTTGCCTATCACATTACCACAACCTATCGGTGGGTTGTGCTTGAGTTTTCCTGCTGCTGCGTGACTTTTAGAGTTTGTCGTATTTAATGGACCCAGTTAATGTTTGGTACTTATAAAATTGTTAAAAACTTTTGATTTTATAAATGAGTTAAATATTGAACTTCGGTTCAACGCATCGCAGTTAAATTGTTGAGATCAAATCCTTAAGCACTCTCTTGAGCGTATGGTATGTGAGCGTAAAGAAACCAAGGTTGTCGCACACATACACTGTAATTTTGCTCTCTGCCATACATCTTGGTATGTTGATTGTGCCGAGCATTCTGGGGAATGGCATTTTTGTTTCGTGCGTCGGAGAAACCGTGAAAACATGCAGACTAGTAAGAGATGGTGCGGCCATATTGGTGTAGTGTTTCACTAAGTTCTTGTTATAAAAAAAGCTCCTTTATGGATGTGGAGAGTGGACCTGTCTGTAATGCAACTAGAGTGTTCGGGTAGTTGACAGCTGTCAGACACTTGAGTTTCTAGGGAAAAAAAATGCAATTCCTTGAGTTAGAGTGGGGGGGGCGCGTTGGAGGGTGCGGGAGAGAGAGAAGAAAAAGGAATGTTTAGTTGTTTCTGTATCTTGACTACTTGACGAACTTGTTTCTCTAAGAATGCTTAAAGAAACAATTTTGTTGAAACAACAATTAGAGAAACAATTTTTGCTTTCTAATTTATTTTATACATTTTATTGGGTCGCTTTTAGAACCAAACGGTTCATTTAATATGCTTAGCTTCAGTTTTTTGGCACAATTCATATTTCAACACAATAACCATCACAGGTTTGTTGCTACTTTTGTTTTGACCAGAGAATGAATTAATTAGTCTTTTTTAATGTGATTTGCACATTTTTTATAATTCTCTCATACTCGAACAACGTTGACAGTGGTGGTCGGAGATCCGTGTTGATGTAAGGTGTTGTGTTCTGTGATAAAAGTGGACTCTAACTTATGAATCAAAGGTAATTTTTCACTCAATTACGATTAAACCATGAATTCCTAATCTGGTAGGCATTAAAATATGCTTGCTTTTTCGAGTATTCCTATTGAAGGCATATCATTCACGCAATTCATCTTATCGTAGAGATGAAAGATTTTGCAAAATATATTACTTTTTATTCCGACTTTACGTTGAACAAAATTCGAGTGCTTATTTGATGTGATAAAGACTACATTGTTATTTATTCGCTTTGTACTTTACTGATGTTAACTCATCACACAGCTTTTTCTTGTTTGACAAATATTCAAAGATTTGTGTTACCTTGTGATGTTTTCTCGAAGTTTTTGTATTGCTTCCCTGCAGCACTTTCACAATCAGGAGAAAATAATCGAGCCACTGACCTTCCTATTCTATGACCAGTTTCCTTTACTAACTACATTTATTTGAATGATTTTTTTGAGTGCTAACAGTTCACATGCGTGACCTTACTTAGTCGCGCGCGGCTTTACTTAGTTGCGCGTGGCTTTACTTAGTCGCGCGTGGCTTTACTTAGTCGCGCGTGGCTTTACTTAGTCGCGCGTGGCTTTACTTAGTCGCGCGTGGCTTTACTTAGTCGCGCGTGGCTTTACTTAGTCGCGCGTTGCTTTACTTAGTCGCGCGTTGCTTTACTTAGTCGCGCGGGGCTTTACTTAGTCGCGCGTGGCTTTACTTATTCGCTTCTGTATATTTTAGAGGATGTGCGAGAGCGCACCATGGAAGAGAACACAGAGAGCACCAAGGAAGAGCTACTGGAGATGGCAGTGTCGAGTGCGACCGTCGGCCTGCCTCCGGCCGCCATGTTAGGCGGCGGTGAAGTCACGCTTTCTCCCGTCCTAATCCCGCCAGGGCATGCCGGATTTAGCGACATGGAGTTCTAAATTACAGTCCTGTGGAAGTGTCTCGTCCATCCATCCATCTATCATCTAGTCAAGTATCACAAATACGGAGAAGACGGCGAAAAGTACGAATTTTTGAATTGGAGTCTTGAAAGCGTGCTGGAACGGTGCTTGTTGACGAATGCGCCGAAGAGGCCCAGAATCGTACTCTTGTTGTGATTTTTTGTGTGTTACATGGTCAAAGAAAGTTTTGCCGATGACGAAAGTCAACTTCTTTACTTGAATCATGGGAATTGGCGCTCCCAGGGGGACTATGTGAGGGCCCGAGCTAAGGGTTAGGTAGGCTTCCTTTTNCCTTCCTCCTTCCTCTCTTTGGATTGCCTTTGTAGCGGATAGGGAGGCTTAAACTAACTAATAATCTAATCTTACTTGAATCATTAGTGTTGATATGAAACGAGTATCATGTTTGTTGATTTATGAATGCAGCTCAATTTGAGCGCAGTAGGTGAAGGAAGACTCGGGTATCAAGGCCAGAAGCTAAAAATCCCTCGGGTTACGTTCTCATTATCTTCAACAGATGCTGTAGACATCTATTGGCTTCATCCTCGAAGGACAATTATGCAATAAATTGGGAAAATTTTGTGCTGAGCCGAATTGTTGTTGTTATATCTTAAATTTAAGTATCTTCGTTCAACTACTGTATACTCATTCTGCTAATACTTCTAAGAAAAATAAGTACATTGGCTACTGAAAAACGTTGAGAGTTTTAGTGTATTCTTGCTAAACACTTAAGCTTTAACAGGGACCTTTTTTCACTTGCACGTCAGAATTTATTTCTCTTTGTATCCTCTTGCAAGACATTCAATTTTATGGCAAAGGAAAACTCCATATTTAGCGCTGGACTGGTTAAATATTAGAGACTAAATCGCCATCAGAAAGTTCATGAGGAGGTTGTCATATTTTATCATTTCGATTAAACAGGTAACAGGGTTGCAGCAGGTACATCGTTCTCTTGTGAGATTCGTAGCTAATGGTGAAACTGCTCCGTTGTCTGAGACCAACATCCCAATTTCTGTAGACATCCTACCGAAAACATGTGATTCTGAAATGCTGGTTTTAGGAATTGAGTTGTGAGCAATTTTTCTGTCTCGTTTGTAGTAATTCTTTATTAACACACGTATTTAAGGATTGTTATTGGTGAACCAATTGAATGTACGTTCACTTAGTGGAGCTTCTCTTGAATTTAAGTATAGCGTATTTTGGGGGTTGTCTTTCACCGGAAATTATGAAGATTCTTATCGTCCAACCCCTTGAAGGTAATCAATCATTGTATATATGGACGTGAGCTCTCCCAAATAGAACATGCAAAGATCCCGAGCTGGAGGTTTGTGTACCTTCCTGCTGTTGAAATTGAATAGGTTTTTATGTTGTTCTACGTTTTTCTCAGCATCTATTTTTTTCGACTTCTATCTGGTTACGTTAAATTCTTTTAATTTTGCTGTTTCTATACGCAAAAAATTCTGTGTGGGATCACACTCAGTTGGAAATTTCCCCTTCCATTAATTTCAGACTGAATGATGTCTCTTACAATTCTTTTGGGAGCACATTTTATTTGGTTAGCTGCCCTCATACTAAATCATAATTTTATCTTATCTTTTACTGTGGGCCACAGACTGAGTCTGTCCCCATCAGCTTACCCTTGCAAATTTACGCATAAATCTAACCGTTCAGTGCAAAATCAGCCCGCAGATTTATACTTGAGAATACTTTTCATTTCATTTCTTTGTGATGTACCGTTGCGTTCACCTTTCTATAGCTTTTCATTTTCAAGAGGTCAGTGTTTTCATGCAACGTGGTATCTTTGATGTCATTACCTGTCTTTGTCTGGCACCGACTGTCTATATCATTGTGATGTCTGTACCACTTGCGAGCCAGTTCGATCACGCGTGGTGATCTGTCACAGAAAGCTGTTTTGCACAATTGTTGGCTTCCAATCTTGAGGATCTGGTACTTTGGTGGCTTCACTTGTATATATGTACGAGTCATTTTTGTAGAAATTAGAAATCGGTGAGTCGGAGTAGCATCAAGTTAATTCACCTTTCAAAATTTTTTACGATGATTGTTTTTAGGATTAATGTTCCTTTTTTTCGGCATGTCGAATATTTGGCGGCGTATTTCTGGATGTGTTATATTTCTTGTGTTGTCCGTCTAAAATTGTTTTGTGTCAACTTTTCATATCTTTAAAACTGGTAAAAGATGATGAGATAAGACGTGGCCTGCATGAGTATGAATGAGCTTATGAACATGTTCGCGTACTTGAATTATTCGAGCGGCCGCTGTGACCCTCCTCGACTGGTATTGAGGGAAGGACAGGTGGTTTTTGCGCGCAGTGTAAAGTTTTTGGGGATGACTGTGGACGATAAGCTTACCTGGAAACCTCATTTGGCAGCCCTCAAGGTTGAGTGTGCTCGGAGAATGAACCTTTTAAAATGTATATCTGGAGTAACGTGGGGAGCAGATCGAGTGACGTTGCTGCGACTATACAGAACTCTCATCAGGTGCAAGATAGACTATGGCTGTATAGTATATCAATATGCCAAAGAAACCACACTGGCTAAACTGAACCCAGTGCACCATGCAGCTATCAGGCTAAGCACTGGTGCTTTTCGATCCTCACCCTCTTACAGCCTGTGCGTGGAGAGCGGTGAGCCGCCCCTGTGGCTCCGACGTGTGCAACTGACCTTGCAGTATCTGGCCCGGCTGGAACAAGTCCCGTTGTCTCCTGCATGGGCTAGTGTGCACGCGCCCCTTGGACGACATCTGCCTTTTCCTTATTTCATACCCTCATCTGTGGATTACCCTGCGATTACGGCCGCAATGCAATTGAGACCCATGCGAATACTCCCAGTACTCTTTGACAACTCTGCGACGTGGCGCGTCCCTTTAGAGTGTTTTTGCCCTGGATGCCGGATGCCCAAGAAGGAATCCATGCCAGATTACATCCTGAAGGGAATTTTCATGGACCATGTACTGGAAAAGCACGCAAATTCCGTGAAGCTCTACACTGATGGATCAAAAATAAGAGACGCTGTGGGATGTGCTGCCGTGTCTGGAGAAAGGGTTAGTGCGAGGAAACTGCTCCCAGAGTCATCAATTTTCACAGCGGAACTGTACGGTGTGTTGGAGGCGCTAAAATTGATTGAGGAGTGCCCATGTGGCTCTTTTACTATTTTCGTTGACTCGAAAAGCGTAATTGATGCCACGCAAATGTATAATAGTACACACCCGCTCATTGCTGAGATTCTCGTAATGTTAATAAATTTGGCGAGTAGACGTAAGAATATCATGTTCTGCTGGGTGCCCGGACATGTGGGAGTATCAGGCAATGAGCGAGCTGATCGGGAGGCTAAGCAAGCTGCGGAGACAAACGGGGAAACGCTGAACTTGATGGTCCCCTTCCGAGACTACTACCCTCGGATAAAAGCTGCAGTGAGAAGTTTGTGGCAACAGGAGCGGGACAGAACAATTAATAACAAATTGAGAAGTATTAAACCCACCGTGCGTGAGTGGATATCGTCTAGTTGCCTCCCTCGCCGGATGGAGGTGATACTCTGCCGCCTTCGTATTGGCCATACCCGATTGACGCACGGACACTTGATGGAGCGGCAGCCGCAACCACGATGTGAGCGATGCCACGTTCCTTTGACTGTCGAGCACTTTCTTGTTGAGTGCCCTCGATCTGCTGCTGCCAGGAATGTATGTTTCCCGAGACTGCGAGGTCCTGATGAGGATGTAATGACCGGAATGCTCAGGGAAATTGAGCGCTCAACTTTTAGTGTGACAGCGCTTAAGATGTTCCTAGAGAAGTGCAACTTGATATCTAAAATTTAACCAGAAAAGAACAGCGTAAGCAAGAAGAACTTTCTTCACGTCTGAGATGTGGATGACTAAACTGCAACATGGCCGGGCGCACTGCGTAGAGGCCTCTGGGGATTTCAGCGTGGGTAAGGCGCCCGGCCATAAATGGGTTGGCAGCTGAAATCCCCTACGGGGTGTTTTGGCTGTCCTGTGCTTGCGGATTGTGCGTGGCTCTGTGGATGATCCCGACAAAGATCAACTGGGGCTCTTATAAGATGACAAAAATGTGGGTGGCAATTAGAGCGGTTTTTGTGATGGCTGCTGCTGTGTTTTCCATAATGGTGATTGTGATAAACTTTGAACAACAATTAGATAGTGTGCTTCCGTGTAACGATGTGAATTTCGTATTATTGAACTGTGAGATCTACGGCGCGATATAGTACAAATTACTGAAGCGCTAGCAAATTAATGCTAATACTACTACTACTACTACTACTTGAATCATTCCTGCTTGAATTCATACCTATGTAGTACTGACTCAGTTGCCAAAAAGAACGAGGCATCCTATTAGGGTACACCCTCAAGAACGTAATATTTTCTCTAATCTATCCTCTGTTGTTTTTAAATAACTCATAGGACTCCTAAATCTTCGATAGTGCATGCGTAAATCCCGAAGCACCGGATATCCTATTCTACCATTGAAGTTGTCTGCATTTGAACTTGTGTGTGTGTTTTAACAATTGGGTACGTGCATTAGCTTCTAGTGCCAACGCCTCGAAAATAGCAGCACCGTCATCACTGCATGCACTGGTAGCCGTGAAGATGAGTCTGAATGGACTACTGGTTTTTTTAATTGAAATCGTAATATTCCTCAACAGGGGATACCATTATTGTATCTATTTTATCCCACAGAGAAAATATGAGGTCCTGAGCTGAAGGTTAAGTAGGCCTTCTGTTTGTTGAAATCAATTTTTTTAGGAACGGGCAATCTTTCTTTGCTTCATTGTTGTCCTGTTTTTCAGCACTTTTGAGTTTTTTCATCAACTTCAATATTGTTTCATGACTTTCCTTCTCAACTTACTGCATCTTTTCGCAGGGAATCTTTGTGTGAAAACATACCTTTTGCATGGATTCCGCGTTCCCTCAACTCTATACTAAATGGTGCCTTCATCCCTCCTCTCTTTGAACATGTTTGTTGTGGTAAAGCAACTTATTATCTAATCTTTGAACTTTGAGCACATTTTTTGTTGTAATGTAGGCTGAAGCTTGCTCATAATCTAATCTTTGAAGGCCACTGAGATGCTTCTGTTGCACACTGCCATAACCACGAGGATTCTGTGACATTTGTGCAAAGTTATCGTTCTCAAGTCCCCCCCCTCCTGGGGGAGGGCGTTTACTTGACCATCGGCCTGGCAAAATATCTAAGGTTGTGAGCTAAATATTACGGAAGCGTTCCTTATGTTGAGGCAGGATATTTTGTTAATCTTTTTTCGCTCCAGAGCTGTTGTTTTTTTCAACACTTGATACTTCCTTCTTTAATTTTTACCTCGTTTCGTAAGCTTTTTCCTATTGCTGTTTTTACGTGCGAAGTGTGGTAGCCTACTTGGTGTGTAGATTCCTACTTTCCCCAATTCCATGCCAAGTGGTGTCTCCCTCTCCTGGGGACACTTTCGTTAGGGTTTATGAGGTGTAAATTAACTTACAATTTGATCTCTATGTTGCAGAGGCAGCATCGCGTTGCTGTAGCCATTCAAGAGCTGTTTTTATTATTTAATTAATTTGTGACCGACAAAATCTTGTTAATTATAACTACAGAAGTCGGTAGCTCTGTAAATAGGATCAGTCGTACCCAAGTGTGCAACTCTTGTGTGGTCAAAGCAGCGATTTTTTGTGGTGTGAAGCCTATGTTAAGGTGAGAGAAAACTCACTTGATTAGTCGTAAACTTCTATTTAGACCATTCCTGATACCTTCTGGTGTTTTGTATTTCTTGTGTTGTACTACATGTGTTATTTCAATAACTCATTTCATTCACCTGGCAATAATTGAAATGAATTTACTAGTCAACTGCACGCAAGTTGGACACACCAACTTGGTGCGATGAGCGTTGTTCATGCAGATTTCATAATTTATTATGGGTGATAGCGAAAATTTAAATGGGGGAATTTAACTCGTAGTATGCTGCTTTGAAAATGAAAGTGCAATTTTCCGATGCGAATAAGTACATTGCACTAAAAATTCCGTGTCTTTAATTCATTAAAAAAAGTTGGGTACTGGGCACTCTTTATATAATGCTTGTCGACGTTGAGGACACTGCTGAATATGTTTAGTGTAGCAATAGGATGTCACTAATGTGAACGCCACTGAGCACTTCTTAATTTGAGGATGTCGTTGTTTTCCGTATTGTATCTGAGAAATTTAGAATCTCGTAGTTTACATTCATGTCAACGCTCAAATATTCTATGGATTCAGTTGCCGGGACATTAGTGCTAAGTAGCCATTCAAGCCATTAACTTGTGACCGACCATATCTTGTTAATTATAACCACAGAGTCTCCTATGAGTCTGTACTTCATCTGTACTTCAAAGTGATCTGATTAGTTTATTTCCTTCTAATTTAAAAACATTGTTGTTGTTTGTGCATGTGATAAGAGTGTGAAAACTTGGAAATGCTCTATGATTGAAGTCGGAAATTCATCTTCATATTGATTTTAGAGTTTTGAAACATTGTTAAGAATGTAGTTGGTGACCATTCCTTTGTACCGGCAACTACGCCCATCTCTCGCGTTGGTTGATGTGTTAAGTTTGGGGAGTGGAACATTTTATTTTCAATTTGAGATACCTTCCATTTTTGAAAAATCTTAGAACAGGAAATATTGTAAGAATTGATTGTATTTTTGGCGAAATATTTGTGCTTCAATTTTGTTTTTGCCATCCAGAAGTAATCTCATGTAAGTACATTTGTTGGACCGATTTATTTTTTTCTGCAATGTGTAATTCTTTTGGCATGTAAGTGTTGAATTACAACGTAAAACACTGGTGGTATTTTCATTTCTTCTGAACCATTTCATGTTGTAGAAATTTTCTGGAAAAAAGCATTGTCCCTGTCAGCGAGCAGTGTTTCTGACCTGATTTCTGGCGTTGTTCCCCCTCGGTAAAATACAACTCGTGTATCTATGGGAATTTGCGCTTCCAGGGGAAGATGTAGGGTCCCGAGCTAAAAGTTAGGTAGGCCTTCCTTCTGTTGAAATAGAATAGGTTTTTTGTTTCGTTGCGGACCACCTTTTCTCGGTTCACTGCTATCCTGTTTTCCAGCACCCAATACTTTTTCTTCGACTTTATCATGTTTCTTTTCTAATTTCTCAACTTTACGAAACAGTTGAAGTTCCTCATGTGATAAATTGCGAAGAAATTCACTCAACATTTCTTCATTGAAACACTGTCAAAAGTTAAAATGTACTACCTATGAAGTCTATAAAACGCAACGTTTCGATGTTCAAAC
>JACJUY010000293.1:47043-58180 GCA_014220935.1 Platorchestia sp. MABIK
TATAATTTGAATGTGCTCTCTTTTAGTTACGTTATATAAGATTTTTGTGTTAGGGTATAGATCTTCATTTGCTGGTTTGCAACTGTGGTCAATGCGGAAATGGTTGAAAATAGAACCTTGGTATTTATGGGCGGGTAATCTTTGCCTCAGGGTCATTCTGGTCAAGCCAATATAACATTTATTAAGAGACTTACATTCTCTTCTATCACACTTAAATTGGTAAATTACACTGGCTCTGTCCAGATCAATAACCCTGGATGCAGACAAATTATTTTTCACTAAGAGGTCACTAATTTTGCGGTTTTTATAATATACGAAGACTTTAATTGACGTATCAGGATCTGCTGGCTTAACAAAAGATTTAACAATGTTCTTGAAGACTCGTTCATCTATTTTATAATTCTTGTGCATTTGGTTTTCATAAAAGATACTAACATTACGAGACTTCAGCTCAGGATTATTTGTATTGCCCAAGGTTCGGTTTAAGAAATTACCAATAGTTCTATCAATGAGAGTATTGGGAAAATTGTTGTTAACCAGCAACCTGATGTTTAGAAATGTTGAGAAATGTTGAGAACCAGAAATGTTGAGTGAATTTCTTCGCAATTTATCACATGAGGAACTTCAACTTCATCATGTTTCATGAACTTTTTTTTCAACTTATTGTTTCTATGCCCTTTCTACATAGATTCCGAGTTCTCTTCACTCCAAACTAAATGGTACCTTCCTCTCTTTGGAACGTCTTTGTTGCGGTTAGGAAGGCTTAAACAAACATCTAATCTCTGACATTGTTCAGAATTATTCCCGCAGGGGGATACAACTATTGTATCTATGGGAATTAGCACTCCCAGGGGGAAAATGTGTGAGGGCCCGGGCAAAGAGTTAGGTAGGCCTTCTTTTTGTTGAAATAAAATTTTTTTTGCCAAGTTAAGGACCATCTTTTTCGGTTGACTGCTGTCCTGTTTTTTCAGCACCTGCTACTTTCTTCTTCAACTTTTATCTTGTTTCATGAACTTCTTTCCCAACTTACTGTTTCTATGCCCCTTCTGCGTTGATTCCGCATTCCCTAATGTCCACACTAAATGGTGCCTTCCGTCTTCCGCTTTTCGATACGCTCTTTTTTGAAGCGGTTAGGGAGGCTTAAACTAACTTATAATCTAATCTAATCTCGTCTTTTTGAGCATTTTTATTGTGGTCATTCCGACTTCAGTACTCAAGATTCTCTGAATGATGCTCTGTTTCCAAATAAAAATACGCGATCTTCACTGTACATTGTGAAGGCTATTAGAGCTATCTCCAACTTAGAATTCACTATCCTGGCCGACGGTCTTTTTAAGAACATCAATCTTCAGAAACTGCAAGATTACTACCGATTTTCTCAAGGAAGTTTTGTGTACAAAATGCTCGGAACCAATGAGAACTTTGAACTTCAACACCAAATTAACGCTCAAGCTGACCATCACGTTTACTTGACCATAAATAGAAACAAACTAATTATATATTACCAATAACTAAATCTAAAATAGTTTGCTTTTCGCTAACATCAAATAATAGAATTTCATCCCTAACGATATTTGCGATGCTCTCACTTACTCAGCATTAAAAATTTACTTAAATGTTGTATGATTACAAATAACCAGTCAAATGTACGGTAAATGTAAGACTGAAGAGTAGGCGAAGCGAACAAGTAGAGCCAAATAACATATATCTGAACAGAATTCCTAACCTTGAATGGTGTACAAGATGATACTGTAATCATAGAGCTACCAACATGAGTATGCATATTTTGGTAAACGTGTATGTAAGTGGGTCGGTGTATATGTAAGGGTCTAAGTGTCAAACGGGTCAGTGTCAAACCTCATTTTCTCTTCTATTCGAATTAACATACTGTTATACATGCTTATCTAATGCTAAGTTGAATATTTATGTGTGCTTGGTTATCATTCATGTTATTTTAGGATTCGTTCATCAACTGAAAAGTTGTCATTGCTTATTTGACCCACGTCCAATGTATCTTTGTTACAACAATGTGCATGCTTGTGGTAAATATAACTTCCAAATATGCTAGCGATAGAATTATACTTCAACGTCTGTCGGCAGAAGTGTATCTAAACGAGTACGTTTGCTTAAGCTGTAATTCATTGTCAAAAGAAAGAAGCACGTCAACTATAACCTCGTGCTACATTGTTACAGGGTACTTGCAAGTATACCTACAATCATTTCAGCATTAAGACCAGTCTCAACCAACGGAACGACAAACTAAAATCATACGTGCAATACTACAGTAAAATTCACTCATGAAGCCTGGACTATAAAGGTTAAACTTGGAAAAGTTGCTCAAAAATATGTGAGCATTTGCAAATCGCCAAGCTTGAATATTTTTGCTCACAAATGCGTCTGTCGGGAGATGGAATGAGCGTTTTTACGCGCCATGTTATCCTGGAGTTTTGACAGAGGGTAGCTATCAGCCGGTCGAGATCCTGGCTCAACGCTGCGTAGATTTGACCGGACGATTAGTGGTGAGCGAGAGCTTGTTTAATGCACGAAGTGAACACCCTGGTAATTTCGTGTATTCGCCTGAACTACGTAAATATTTACTCACCATTTATGAGCTGTATGGAAAAGGTAGGGGCTATGTTGGAAAATGCTTTTCGATACTTCATTATACTATTTGTTAACTTCTCGGGAAAAGTATATCCTATATAAGAAAATTATTTTTCAGACTTCTTCATACTAATCATGAACTGTTTGGAGAGGGTGCACAATATACAGGAGAGTCATTTATCATACTTCTCTAACGAAGGGTCTTTTCAAACAATTTTACTCCATTTAAGGTTTTTGTACCGGGCATCGACTTTAGATGAGATGAAAATAAAGGTTAAAACAAGTTTTAAACAAATCGATCAAACCTCAATACTGACAGAAGAAGAGCATTAAAATCCCACCAAAATCATACAATAATCAGGATTGAATTTCTCGTAACATTCAGTAAATTTTTCAAAGTAAAATGAAACCTTTAAAAAGTCGCGTTTTAGACATCCGTTTACAGTAGTCATCCTGTACGTGCACTAAATGCACAAATAAAGTTGCTACCTCAAGGAAATGATGGAAACTCAGATTCTACTTCTGCCTTGTGTATGAGGGGAGGAAATGAAGATGTTTCCGTCGTAGCTCAGGGCTCAGAATGTGCCTCCTTGCACTAACGAAGCAAGCTACATGACGTTCTCGAGTAGCTCTCGGTTTGTTTTCATTACTCTATTTATCTTCTGTATAGAGAGGCAACGAAAGAGATGTCTCGAAAACCCATATAATGTTACCGAAACGTCATTTTTTTGTGTAGCTCTCGGTTTATTTTTGTTGCTCTGTTTACCTCCTATATAGTAAAGCAAAGGAAAAGATGTCACGAAAACCCATATAATATTACCGAAACGTCTTTTTTTTTGACATAGCTCTCGGCAATTTTCGTCGCTCCATTTACCTTCCGTATATCGAAGCAACGAAAAAAGATGCCACAAAAACCCATGTGATATATCCAAAACCTCTTTCTTCAAACCATAATATTTTTTACTCCCATTGTTGGATGAAATCATGATCGATGCGTCGGGTGTGCTCGTACAACCTCAAAAACATGTCACATTGCACTTTCATTTAAATTTTTAACATTGCTATTAAATAAATGACGAAATTCTGTCTCGTACGCGTGCATTAAAAACTGACATTCATGCATCAGTCGTACAGGATGGAAGTGGTGACAAAGGTCCAGAAAATTGGAAACTGTGGCCAATCGCAGAGAAAATTAACGCTTGACTGCCTGCAGATGGCATGAGCGACAACTAGATCATGACCAACGTCAGACGTATGAACTTTAATTTCAGTAATGTCAAACCTGGAATTGCAAATCGCTTTGCTTGCTCAGTTTGTGTAATATGCCCAGTGAAATTCTATGCACAGGGCATAAAACATGCTAACGAGAAGCGTAAATTACTAAATGTAGAGCAAGCCTCGTGAATTACAGCTAGACGATTTGGCGATCGTCCTCCCATTGTCATTTTTTTAGTGAGACTTAGTAATTCAAAATATTTCGCAAAAACAAGTTCAGTGATTTAACTAAAGCCGACGTTTCTACCAAGAGTTAGTTGCCAGCTAACAGTCTCCTGCGATGAGCATCAACATTCCGAGGCGAGGATTTTCAGTCAGCAACATTTATTAAAGAATATTTAACGCATCACCCAACACTAGGCCCCCTAGAAGTGTTCAACATCACAAAATTAACTGAAATGACCACTTCTGAATTTAAGGATGGAAAAATCTCATCATAGATAATCCGTCGACGCGTCGTGCATGAACGTACTCGACAACTCAAGCATTCATAAGTAGGTTTTTCTTTTTATCTCCTTCTGCAAACTTGTTTGAAATTCTTCTCTAACTGCGTCAATTTTTCGAGCTGAAAATTCGCTTTCTACGGGAAATCTACTTCGATGTTAAAAATCTTCAGCATCAAAGCTCTGCGTAATTTCATGGTTGAATGAACAGGAATGTCGGCATCTCGTCGCATTTTTCGTAAATTATGCGATGATCGACGCAAATCCCATCGCTCAGAAAGTTAGATTTGGAATGCGTGGCACCGGAAAAAATGTCATATTCGCTCCGTGGGCGCGTTAAACCGAATTTTGCGCACATCAAAAATAATTTTCATTGTGAATTAGCAAGAAGGAAACTATTGAGAGTTTTTCGAGTTAGGTGAACTTACTAGTATTACGCGCGTGCGTCCTAGAGTCACATAAGTGGTCTCTTTGATGCTTACATGAACTGCAGCTTGGTTTCGTGAAAGCGTTTTTTTGGCAAAATGAAAGTACAGTCAGCGGAAATTTTTGACAAGCATTGTAGCATTTGAACTAGTATTTAATAACTAACTTCATTTGTCTTTCTTCTTATTTTTTCTCAATTTCTAGGGATTTCTTATTCAGTAAATAAATATTATTTACGTTACGCAATAATAACTTATTATTACTGTCTACTTAAATAAGTCCTCGCTAATAATCGAAGTTTCGTCGTGGATTTCTTTACTAAAACTATCGAACAAAACGCATGAAGGATTCCTCAAATTTTCTTTTTGTAAACACTCATTTTTTGAATATGCGCTCACACCTATCGCAACTGAACATATTTTTGGCATAGCTTTTGCTCAAAATTTATCTACGCTTAAATGAGTTAAGTCATTTGTGAAAGAAGAGACAGAGAGATATTTTTTTAATAATCAGAAGTATGTTTTTTCATTCGGAAGATTTTCCAGAAACTTTAATTACCTTTCGTGTACTGAATTTGCCACAAAACATACAACATAGCGTGATGTTCGAGTTACAATATATTTATTGCAACAATTTTTGGCAAATAATTACTAAAGTAATTTTTTATTTGGCATAAGTGTTTTTTTCAAATTGTTTTCCTGCAGTTCATGAATAAATGAATGCATACACAAGAGACAATTAGTGCTGATGAGTAATTTTCAGTAGCGTGCTAATTTCAGTGCATGTTTTACGAACTACATCTTTCTTCAACGTTTTTACTGATGGTGGTGCGTGCCGTCATTGTAATTGTTTTGTAGACATGGTTTTTCAGTTTCTAAAGAGGACAATCTGAGGACAAAGAGTGAGTGAGTGAAGAGGAAGCATGTTCAATAAAGACTTAACTAAGTAACCTCTTTTACCTATCTTCTCCATCTTCTATGATCGTCAGAGTGGCTGCACACACTCTGGTGAAAATACTGTGAAGCCAGGACTGGAATCGAACCAGAGACCTTCAGGGCCTTGAGCGTGATGCTTGCGAAGAATACTAGAGTATTTTCATACAGCAGATCACCCAAAGCGATGTTTTCATCGGAATTTGTTTATTGCTTGGTTAATCAAACTATGAGCAAGAATGAAGAAAACTGAGGAATGTCGTCATTTTACCCTAATAAATTTGGAAATGGAGTATGTTCCAAAAGCACTCAGTCTCACTTTTTCGCCTCCTGCATGCATGTTTTTCGCCGCCTAAGCGATTTAGGAGATTAAATCGCTTAGGCGGCGAAAAACATGCATGCAGGCGGGGAAAAAGCTAGACTGGGCACGCTTTCTAAACGCCTTCTTGTCAAACATGCACTTCTGCACAAAAATTTTAGTTAGGTTTGGGCACAATATTCAGCTCTACCTAAATGCCAAGAATTCGGAGACCTATCTTCGCGAGAACAACTAATAATTCATGATTATGTTTTGATTCCCGGAAGTTTTAGTAGTTCTATATCATTGTTTGCAATCCTTTCGTACACAAATATGCAGTGGCTCAACGCACTTTGAGAATCATTTTTCGTAGCCTTCCAAAGTTTCTGAAGATAATTAAAAAGCATAACAACGGGAGTTTTGAATGAAGTCTTTTCTGAGCTATAAATGCAGCATTCATTTGATGATCTGCCCCAGCGGATCGTAGCTCTTTTTTCAGTTCTTTACAGGCAGGGCGGGAGCGCATAGCTGGATAGTCTGGTGGTAAAAGGCTTTTCTCACTCGGTAAAGCCGAGCTTTAGAGCTCCAGCGAGTGAAGAGCTACCGATAAACTCGTAACATAATGGCAAATATCAACCTGTAAAGCTCTCTACTAAATTCACCCCATAAAATAGCTAACCTTCAAAAGAAAGCGCTTCGAGTCTCTCATCGGGCGCGCATGTCGTCCTGGCTTGAACGCTTTACTACGTAGAGCTTCCTCCGCTAAGTGGTGTCCGGCGTGAATCCTTTATCTACGCTTGAGTCGTTCTTGATAGCTTTTATAGTAATAGACGCTGCCAATTTATTCACTGAATGGCCTCACTCGAAAGTGCTGTAGGTTTTGCAGTCCGTTCAAACCGATCGCCTTGGTGTAGCTTAAATAGATTGAGGTTTTTGCTGTTCTTCTTGTAGAAAATTCTATTTTTAGTAAAATATTATACTGGGAAAGTTTTCAATGAATTCAAGCTGTTTGGTGAATTAAATGCTCTAACGGGTTCAGTTTTAAAAACTTCAGGTAAACACGCTAAACACAGAACCAATTAAACAAAATTAAATTATTTTTGTAAATATTTTTACAAAGCAGAAGGTGGTCAATTTAATAAAGTATTCCACAAAAAACATTAAATCTATGGTTCTCTGATTTTCGATATTTTGTTGTTATTTGATCATGTTGAACAACTCCACATACCCGTTCTGTGTGTGCCCGATTCTCATGGGAGGATGGTGAGACCAGCATGGAGAGTTAGTCCTGAGCTCACTGTAAGTCCTTCAATTGGTGTATTTTAAGCCTTTAGCTGCAAGCGGTCCAGAAAGATAAAGACACAGGTAATCGAAAAAGTTCAGCGCAGGTCGAGTAGTTCATAGAAGCCTAGAAACAATTCTCGCGATGTAACAACGTCAACGATATCGAAAGGCTTTGTAATTGCCGTAGAGAGATGGACTTACCTTCACCTACCGCGATATTCTGCACATTCATGATACGTATCACTACAGCTATCAACCTCTCTCATACGGCGGAGCACTTAAACAGTTGTCCAAGCGCAAGCTCAGTTTAGAGCAAATAGTGCCGTGGAGGTTTGTTGCCGTATCGCAATTAATTTCTAACTTTGAATATAAGCGTAATTTCCACGTAGGTCATAAAGCCTAGTAGCATTCCAGGGAATTCAGTATATTATTCCGCCGGTGAATTGCACCCGCAGTCGTTACGAACGGGTGGTTCAACATTCGGAGGACGGGGGAATCGCAACGTTGAAAAGCACGAGTGAAATTTGCTGCAAGATTAGCTCAAGGTACGTATTTACTTTCAGTTAAATTCACGAAAAGACGAGAAGCTGCTTATTAAGAGTTGATGAAGTGAGATAATTTCTTAACGCTGTTTTATGAAATGAATTTTACAGATTTTTGCATAAAATTTCTCACCTTATTCTGAATTAATTGCGTTGAGGAGTCATGGTCTATGGGGAGAGTGATACATTGCACAGTAATTACTGCACTTCCGCATGAGATTTTAAATTTTTTTTCGGGTTCCAGCCTTAGGAAACTTTAGGGAGCAAGTGATGATTAATAGAGTACTTGGGCCCTTAACCATCTTTGCTCACCTGTTCCCTAAAACACTACTCTACAGCGAGTTGCCTTAGCTCGGTTAGAAAAGACTTTTCTATACGCTACTCATTCAACTTCGACTTTTTTAGTGGAAAAATGAAGTTTCACCCTGTTACTGGAGGGAATATATGTTATGATCCGCTGATCTGTGAGTGAAAAGAATCACCATTCACGTCTTTAAAAACTGTCACTGGGCTCCCGCTCGTACCGCACCTCCAAGAAAGCCGAGTTCTGGGTCCTGAAGATGACTTCTGTTAGCGTTACAAAGATCCAAAACGAGAGGTATAAACGCATTCAGTCTTAACCAAGGGAAGAATCAAGAAGCAAATATCCTCATTTTGTGAAATAAGTTTCGGTGAGCACGATGCCAATTACTGATTGCAGAATAATATGAAAATGACAGCTCGACGCGCTGCCGAGAAACTTGTGTTCATAGAGCCCGTGAGGAAGAGAAGGTTTAATTCCTGCAAGATAAACATGGATTAGACATCACTGTTATGGTAGAAAGTGATGTTTAGCGGTGAAAGCTCGTCCAGGTTGGCCAATGCGGCTCAAAGACCATTTGCCGTTCCAGTGATGCTCAAGTGCTACAATTGGTTTGCAGTAATGATACTCCCTGTCTAAATTTTTCGCTTTTGCATCTAAATTTTAACTCGCCCCTTGCAGAAGCTATACTTGGACAGCTAAAATTATAGATGCCCAGCGAAGAAGTTACACTGGATCAGAGGGTGTTAGAAGCCTGTGGTGGCATGGGCAGTGGAGGACTCCATTTGGGTGAGCGGACATGTTTTGAAATTGATCAAAAATGATATATATTCAGCGTTGTTTTCGCTGCTGTAGGTAGTACTCATGTTTATTTTCAAAAAAGCCAGAAGTCACATAAATTCGTGCACCTCACTAGCAGAACACACAAAATCCCAGTAGCATTTGATAAAAACATTTCCTCCGTTTACACAGAAGAGCATTTCCGAAATCGCCTGAGGAGCCGCAGCTTGGATTTGAAGTAAGTAAAGTGGATGTTCCAGCGGCGAGCAAAAAGCAGCCTGGTTTCTGCGCAAGGGAGTGTGCAGTTGCGACGGCGGCGGCTTCGGAATTTATTGTTGCGGAGCGCAGGGCTGTTTAGAATTGGGAGCTGGAGCGTGACAGCGTCTGGCAGCCCAAGCCCTGGGGACTGACAGGGCAATGCAGGCTGCTCTGAGGGTAGTGCATTGCGTGATGAGTACCACTCGCAAGGATACCTTGAAAAGGAAAACCTACGTGGCAACGAATATCGTGATAAAAAAACAAACGTTTCGGATTAGTAAAGATCAACTTTCCTTTAAAAGTGATATTTCCGAGAAATCAGTCTGTTTCATTTATTTGAGTACGATTCGGTGCAGGACTTGATGTTTTCTGGGAACAGTTCATAGCGTGATCAGTACGATTCGGAAGAATAGCATAAAAGGGAAAACTTATGTGGCTAAGAATATCGTGATAAAAAACAGACGTTTTGGATTACAAAAAATCCTTTTTCCTTTAAACGTGAGATTTCCTAGCATTAAGTTAATTTAATTTACTTGAGTACGATTCGTTGCAGGACTTAACTTTTTCTGGTGCACGGCCAATGTGTTTTGTGTGGGTTGCCACTTGCATTGTTTTGCAGACGCCACTTGTAGCAAAATTTCTAATCGTTGTGGCTCGCCGTAATATCCTGATGTTAAGGTTTGTACAGTTTTGTAGCATTGAACATCTGCAAATTACAACTCTCAAATATAAGAGTTCAGAAATGCAGATGACAAGACGTGCGTGTTCAAATATCCTCAAGTGAATCTTTTTTCATTTAGACTAAACTTGAACGATTTATTTCGTGATATTTAACATAATTAAAGACACGCTAACTAAGTTCTTGCTTTTTGAAATGATCATTCGTGGCGAGGACTTAACTCTGTATGGTTTTATTATCGTGTGATAATTTGACGTCTTTATTCTCTGATGGGCGCATATAGAACGGCTCTAATGAAGCACATCCTTTACTTGGCGATAGCGCAAATTTGTTATAAATTAAAAGCGAAGAATAAAATTCTAAACATTTTGAACGTTTCGGGATAAATCCCATCATCAGCTGAAAAAACACACACGAAAGTAAATTTGATTAGTTATAGAAACCAACGGTTGATGAGACTATAATGAATTAGATAGATATGCACAGTGGGAAGGAACTAGGCATATCATTTAGTGCTGGTCTACCCTTTAAAATATGCAGAGATTCTAAAATACGTACATCAGCAAAATTCGACCCCTGCCCTATGATTGAAAAATTATTGTTGGAGATTATTGAATCGCAGTTGTCTGCGTGAACACGGATTGCAGAATGGGGTGGTTGTCCTAGCCTTGATCCTGTGCGGTAGCTGACTCACCTATGCTCAGCGATCCTCTGTCCTAGGGTACGATCGGCTCTTTAATATCATTGGATGAACTTGAACTTTGTAGGTGCATGCACACAGTTTGTATTTCAAAGACTTCACGAGATAAGTTACTAAGAAACCATGATCGGGCTTTGTGAACGTCTTTAGTTAATTTTCCAGGAACCAAAGCAATTTGCAATACTTCGTAGGTCTCCAAAGACTTCTGAATTGTTTCCTTTCATTGTCCACATGTGTGTCTCTTGATTATGTACCACATGTATGATTCCGTGAAACATTTTACATGATTTCTGATCATTAAACTCCAATGGAATTTTTTTCACTTCTCCACAACGTAACAGAGATTCAACATCATTCATTGCGCTGCTAATGTATAATGTGACTGAATCCGAGTAAACCATGCTTGGAATAGTCAGTTTTCTGTACATTCAACTGATTCACTAATTCAAATAATAATGTCTACAATATAACATAAATGGATTTAATAGAAAGAGACCGAGAAATTTTTCACGGTGCTCCCTGTTTATCTGAACACTAACACTATATGAACGTAGCGTCATCAGGCTGAGCAGCGAAAAGATGTGGTGGTGGTGGACGAGGGGGGGGAGGGGGGGG
>JACJUY010000293.1:66411-93226 GCA_014220935.1 Platorchestia sp. MABIK
GCAAGTATCCCTCACTGCACAGATAACATCCCCGGCCGCAGCAAGCATCCCTCAATGCATAGATAACATCCCCGGAAGCAGGAAGTATCCCTCACTGCATAGATAACATCCCCGGAAGCAGCAAGTATCCCTCACTGCACAGAAAACATCCCCGGAAGCTAGAAGTATCCCTCACTGCACAGATAACATCCCCGGCATCGCCTGAGGACAGCAAAACATCATCGTGCATGGCTGACCGGTACAAGTTGATGGAGATAACCGCGATGTTGCTCATGGCACATCATACGTAATGACGCGAGCGTTTCAAGTTGTGAGCGTAGCGGGCGTGAGCGTACCCTGCTGTGAGCGTAGTGGGCGTGCGCGTTTCAAGTTGTGAGCGTAGCGGGCGTGAGCGTACCCTGCTGTGAGCGTAGTGGGCTTGAGCGTACCCTGCTGTGAGCGTAGTGGGCGTGAGCGTACCCTGCTGTGAGCGTAATGGGCGTGAGCGTACCCTGCTGTGAGCGTAGTGGGCGTGAGCGTACCCTGCTGTCAGCGTAGTGGGCATGAGCGTACCCTGCTATGAGCGTAGTGGGCGTGAGCGTACACTGCTGTGAGCGTAGTGGGCGTGAGCGTACCCTGCTGTGAGCGCACCCGACAGCGTCTGCATTAAGCACTGAGGAGTTAGAAAAATTTTGCAAAGCTTACAAGTTTCTCATCAAAACTTTGCGGTAAATGAACGCTAGTCACAGAATTAACATTTCAAGAATTTCTTGCGTGGTGTGTTTCTTTTGCTCCAGCGATTCCGGTGATTGCGATGCCTTTTAGTGCTGAGACAAAGATTCCCCGCATGATAGCAATAACGAAAGTGCATTAATAATGTCATGTAGAATAGCAGCTTTTACCTTAAAATAATGGGCGCCTAGAAATTCTACTTTCTAAATTTTTAAGTCGCCAACTTTTATGGTAGTTTGTTCACACATTTATGAGTCTAGCAAAATCGTGCAAGCATGAACATGGTCTAATCATTACGTTCCGTTTACAAGTATTGTTTTTTAACGAAAGCGCTTATCAAAACTCGTAACTCAATCTATTGAATTTTAAAGCAACTGATTTGTGTCACGAATTTTCCCAGGAATTTATAGCAGTAATATACGACTCAGAAAACAAGCCTCAATTCGATTACGATGAGATATCAATCTACACACGGTTAAGCGCAAAAATATGTCATCTCTAGCTCGTTCCAATGGCATGAGAATCAAATCGGAAATAATCGTTCACTCGCACCTTCGAGAAGCATCCATCTTGTTGAATATCTTTACTCTAACGAATTCACAACGTCTTACGCGATAGATTCTACTCTAAACCAACATGTAGTAAGTTGATACGACTACGAGTATAAAGCGATCATTAGGCATACGTATGAATATCCGTTGTAGCTTTGGTAGCTCCTGCCGTACAATGTAATTGCACTGAAATAACTTCCCGCCATTCTACCGTATAAATTCTCGCAACTTAACTGGGTGCTGTTGAGAAACATTAGTATTCACCTCTGTAAATTGAGATACGACGAACTTGCCGGTCTGGGAACATTAATTGGACTTCTTGGTAGAGCGGAGACCACGTTCTGAAACCTTGGCATTGGCTAAAGAAAGTTTTCATTGCGCATTAAATTGCAGCAAGGAAAATGCAGAAACCTTGCCCCTTTAAAACGATGTCTTTTTTGCGAGGAAACATGCAGGCTCTTGAGTTCAAACTTTGGGTTGTTTCACATAGAGGCTACAGGTTCTCCTACTGTAAATCTGATTTGTTGGACAACGAGAGATTGTTACATTTGGCTTGCCAACTTATGAGAAATTGTTTGTTTTCACTGGACGAACTTACAAGTATCGTACATAATTTCACCTAGTTATCATTTTGAACATGAATTGCTACAAAAAATCAAAGCAGATTTAGGCTGTTCTCAATCGTTTAAATTTCGGTGTAGAGAAAAAAGCAAAGAACCCAATAAAACCGGTAGAAAAAAAAATTACTCTTTCTTTCAAGGCAAGCAAAATGAAAGTGCTAGGATTATATTTCGTCATTTCTCTACGAAACGTCTCAGAATAACAGCAGTGAGTGATCAAATTCTCTGACGTTCACGCTATGCGTGCAACAGGTGTAGTTCCTATGCTCAGATTCACATATCTTATAAAGTAAGCGCCCTAATAAAAAAACCCAATTCTACAAAATAAACACTCGTTTTCGAAACATTCGAAGTAGTATGTTTTCCACTGAAAATGACAACATTAATTGCGACAAAATATAACCAGTGCAGCCATGCCTCATCAATGTAGCCTAAGGCCTTTTCCTGAAAAGGATCTACTAGTCGCTGCCTTCAATATGTTTTCACTTCATGAAAACCGTTACCAAGTTATTCAATCCAAAACAGAAGCAGACATGCTAAGACACTTTGATAAATAGCTCAATTCAGAGAGTTTGCCCCCAATTGTTCAGTAACTGAAAATGAAATTCCAAAAAAAAAGTTTTCTATTTATTCCATACAAAACATTTATGACATTCATCACAACAGTGGATTATTATTGAGAGCAGTAATTGGAGTCATATCAAACAGTATGAAAAATCAACTCCGTCATTACAAATTTCATCATCTTTACTTGTGACTTCATTAATAATGGCCCTATTTGTTGGAGCCAAAAACCCGTCTGAGGAGCGTAAAAGTCATAATCACGGTCGTACAATTTAATTTTCTTCCAACTCCCAACAGAAACAATCGAGTTTCTCGTTGTGGTCGCTCTCGGCCGGCCAAAGTTTCTCCATCAGCGACCATCTGCGACGGCGGGAGCTGGCTGGCTGTCCGCCATCACCGACCAAATACTGGTGGCTGACCTTCGTTTTGACTGATATTTGTAACCTGGTTTCTTGAAATTGGTTGGAATTTCCACTTTCCGCCTATGAAGTGCATGAATGCAAATTTGTAACCTATGTACATTTGCAAGCCTCTTCGTTAAATAATAATAATAATAAACTCATTTAACGACAGCTTCGGTCAAAGACTATTTAGCTGTCGCTTTGGCAAATTTGCCAAAGTCGCAACATAAAACATGCCCTTCAAGGTTTCAGAAGATTATTGATTGTTACACTGTACGCTTCTCGATCTAGTGACTGGTTTTTGCACTTCTTTTCGGGAGGTTTCATTTACGAGGTTACGCATACAAGTGGAAGATTATCACACTGGCCGTTGACAGGTTACAATACTTCAGCGTGGCAACCTAAAGCAGCACAAGAGGCAGCAAACATAGGCCCGCTAGTGACTCATCTTCGTTAAACCATAACAGCACAAAAACAGGTGATTGACGTTCGTTTTGACGGAAATTTGCAACCTACTTCCTTAAAATAGGTTAGAATTTCCACTTCCTGCCTTTAAAGTGTTTGAGTGCAAATTTGTAACCTACTTCCTTAAAATAGGTCAGAATTTCCCCTTCCTGCCTAGAAAGTGCATCAAGTAGGGTAGTTGGCCTTCATTTTGACTGAGATTTGTAACCTACTTCCTTAAAATAGGTTGAGTGCACATTTCATGCTCACTGCCAACATAGCATAAGCTCCATACGGCACTGAAACTTGCAAAGCTCTCGTGATGTGAGGTTCAACAACTTTGTGCTAAGTGAAGAGCAGACACCCACATAAGTTCCAATTTATACCAAGCCTTCACTTACATTAGATATAATTCAACAATTTGGAAGCTTACTGCAGTTTATAACTGCAAGACAAAGCAAAACGGCATCGGTAATGATTTATAGCTACCACCGCGAAAATTTTACTGTTAATGCAAAAGCGATTTTAATTTGATTAGCTTCCAAAATTACGAGTACTTTCAGAACGAAATGGCCAACCATTCCCTAGTTTGTGCTGTAATTAATTATTAGTAGCAAAATTTTTGCTAAAGAGCAGCCCTTAAAATACAAAATAAAAACATTTCTAGTTTAGAAAATTTTCACGTCCATTGTCACTTCTGTGTTCAATAAATTAGTAATATGCCCTCAGAGTGATGGCGAAGTAGAATGAAGGACAAATGGAAAACGCGGCGGTAAGTATACTTTACCTGAAATTTTCGCTAAATCTCTGAGATTGGCTATAGTAGCTTATCATGGTACAATAATAAGTTCAAGCAGAGAGCTTTAGACTAGCCAGATTGTGTGAAGATTGTACGAACTTTGCACTTTCAGGATGATTGTCTGCAGAAACGTCATTACTTTGTGAAGTCAATCGATATTTCCAGTAATCTGACGGCCTAATAAATAAAATACCAAAAAAATAGTAAAACTTTTCATAATATGAATCAAACAGCATTTTTTAACCTGTAATTAACCCATCAGCTAGAAACAATGTTGTAATTAATGGGTATCCAGCATCGACGGAGATGGCGCACCACTCTATGGACGGGAATTGAACTGGCGAGTCCTAACAAACAGTAATGTGCTAAAGAGCTCTGAGCTTGCCTGTGTAATTAAATGAAGTCGCAATCACTTGCCTGAGAGACCTAATTGCTTGGTAATGCTGGAAAATTGTCCGAGGATCAAATTTAAAGCGCACCCCAGCACGGTCATATTGAGTGAATCGTACCTCAGCTCACCAGCTCTGCCTGAAGAGAAATCGAAAATTGAGACTATGCAGGGAAGAAGCGACATGGATACAATTTGATCATCAAAAGCTGTCACATGAGTGAAAACCTCGAGAGCACTGTCTCTACATTTCCTTCAAAGTTTAAATGTACAATGAAATCGCACGGATCTCTTCGCGAGATACTGAACCTCAAAAGGACCTGTCGAAAATCTTCCACATTATTTTAAACCACTACAACGGAATCGCAGAAAATTTTTCCCATGATTTGAAACTATAGATAACTAATGAAAATCCTCCGCACTATTTCAAACCCCAACAACGGAACCAGTAGAAATTCTTCTCATAATTTGGAACCATGGCAGGACCAAAGAAAAATCCACAGCGTTATGTTAGCCCACAGCAACAATGGAACCACAGACAACTCTTCTCAGCATTTAGAACATTAACAACGGATGCAGCAAAAACAAACCCTCCACTCTGCTGGCAAACAAACCAACGAGACCACAAAAATACCATCAACAACCATTTCCATCAATGCCATTTAGAACATCAACAACGGATGCAGTAAGAACAAACCCTCCACACTGCGGGCAAACAAAACAACGAGGCCACAAAAAATCAATAAAGGACAAAAGTTTTGGGCTCTAACGAGCGAATCATGCGCTCGCCCCACACCCGGGCTTTGCCATACATAGTGTCTCTCTAGCTGCAAGGTGCGCTGCTGACAGGCATGAAAAGACGATATGATGTCACTCCTCATGATCCAGAAGTGAGCTGCCTATCGCCGGTTTAGCTTATGTTCATCATGAACCTTCACTCGATGCCATTTGTATTTCATGATCTCATTAAATACGACCATTGGCACGCTCTGTAAAACTGGAGACATCTCCATTACATTGAATAATAATTTACAATAATCCAAAAACATCACGACGAATTTACAAGAATGAGCCGGTGATGCAGAACTTCAGTTGTGAGTAAATCGTACAAATTCCTCTACATTGTATTGTGATGGGTAGGATATAACATGATTTCTTTTAGTATTCTAAGTGACATGAAGAACGCTGTCAGTCGACCTTGCAACGTATATATTTGCGCAAGGCAGGGTATGGTTGCTCGAGCCAAGTTCTATAATTTCTTGTGTAAAATTAACGGTTCTTGTAATTTCGCTCATTGAACTTCCACTTCATAAAATTTAAATAACTGTTTACAGGGAAATACTTGTGCGTCAGTTGGGAATTGTTTATCTTTTTATTACATGTTGTTTATAATGTTACTTCTTTTAGTCATACGCCTATAATGATTACACAGGGGATAATTTCGAGCCAATTTAAAATTCAAGGAGTGTCATAGTTACGATAGACTTGATTAGGTGTGGTTGCCAAGTCGACTATCTTTACGTTAATGCGAAATTCATGGTTAGGTTGGGATACGTTAGAACAAGCAAGTAGCTTTGGTTGAAATAGGTTAAGGTAAGCTAGATAAAGTTAAGATTAATTAGGATAAGTTCGGAAATTCAAGTTAAAAAATGATATATTTTGCGGGATCATCTAGTTATAATATTATAGGCATTACTAGAGCGAACGGTACGAAAAAAATTTCCGAGAAGATCATTTAAACATGCAAAAACATCATGGAATGACATTTCATTTGCGAATGACATAATTGGTTTCCAATTGCAAACTTGTGATTTGAGACTTTAATTTGGTGAAAAATTTAAGTTTTAAGTAAGCAGTAAATGATTATCAGTAGATGGAATAAAGCGCCAATTTCTAAGCCATGCAATGCATTGAAAGTTTAAAAATAGTCCTTGCCTCAATGATGATCATATGAAACATAGAATTAAATCCACAAATTCCTCAAGGTTTAAATTTGAAATTATGGAAACTAATTGAACGACACACGAGCTCTATCAATCAGTACAAGAATTCATTCTTTCTGCCTCCGTTCCAGTTTCTCCATTGATAAATGATTTGGTGTTCATTTATAAAGAATACTGAGAAACATTTAATTCCTTAAAAGTTTATTGTGAAGTAATGAGTTTGAAATGAATGAAATTTTTAATCAGTTGGGACCACAACAATTTTTTCGTTATTTTATCCAGAAAACGCAGTTGAACGTGCATTTCTTTGAACACATTTTTTGTCAATTACACAGTTTTTAGCATATTCCCCTGCTCTTTTAGTTGGCAATTGCATCACATAAATAGTCCCGCCACGTGGGAAGCCCAAGAGTTGCAAGAAACTTGTTTACTGAGGTAACTCTAGAATCTCTCAAATTACGCATGCGGGAAGACAAATTTGTGGTATAGCTCTGCGCTTTGACTAATGAAATTTTCAACTCAACTAAATTGGTTACCTGTGGAATGCCAATGTTGTCGACCACTTCCAAAAGGGAACTGAATAAACGCCTAGATGGATTTACTGACAAAGTTTAACCGCACCGAAAAAATGTGACTACTTCTGCCAAGCCACTTGTGAAATGGTGCGGCTCTTGTGAGTGTAGTCCTTGCGAGGGCAGCTCTTGTGAGTGTAGTTCTTGTGAGGGCAGCTGTTGTGAGGGCAGCTCTTGTGAGTGTAGTTCTTGTGAGGGCAGCTCTGGCGAGGGCAGCTTTTGTGAGTGTAGTTCTTGTGAGGGCAACTNGTGAGGGCAGCTCTGGCGAGGGCAGCTCATGTGAGTGTAGTTCTTGTTAGGGCAACTCTGGCGAGGGCAACTCCTGTGAGTGTATTCTTGTGAGGGCAGCTCTGGCGAGGGCAGCTCTTGTGCGTGTGGTTCTTGAGAGCAGTTGTTGTGAGGGCAGCTGTTGTGAGGGCAGCTGTTGTGAGGGCAGCTCTTGCGAGTGTAGATCTTGTGAGGGCACGTCTTGTGAGGGAAGCTGTTAAATCTCGCAATGGCTTCAGCAAAACACTTACAAGCGCACATGAAGTACACAAGTACACAAGCGCACATTAACACACACACAGTGTCCACAAAAAAGTTTCCACTGACCGATGTAGGTATACATGATACTGGCAATAAATCAGAATTACTGTTGTTTGGTATTTTATTATATATATATATATATATATATATATATATATATATATATTGGTTAGTGGAAAAGTTTCTTGTGATCACCCTGTATATGTATATATATACAGTATGTCCCACAAAAACCCGAACAGAGTATTTATTTTTCCGTATCAGTAATGCCATCATATTCAGCAAAGCCTTTTCTATTGGTAAATTTTGAAGGATAATTTTGCCAGAAATTAAATGCTCATGGTATTCTTACGATGGTATTACTGATTCGGGAAAATAAATACTCGGTTCGGGTTTTTGTGGGACATTCTGTATATATACTGTGTGGGTCTATATATATATATCTATATAAATTAAATATATTCATATATTTTACCCAGCATTTGAAGCTCTATGGTTTCTTTAGGACACAATGTTATGTTTCACTATGTGTTTTTTCATCGATATGTTTTACAAATTCAATGCCTGCTTTCCTCGTGAATTTAGCTGAAGGATAACCCTCTCTATGGGGCTTCCTACCTCACTTTAGAAATCTCTGCTATGAATAAACATTTGCATCTATCTTCCACCCTCAGCTTTGACTTCAATTCCACTCCAAAAAAATAATCACTTTTCATGGAGTGCTAAATGAGCTAACTAAGATTAAAGACAAATATTTCAAACGATGGAACATTGAAGCAAAAGTAATACTGAAATTTTAATTCTGGACATCACTCATCAGAGTCTGCTAAATTAACTGACAGTGACACACGTTGTATTTCATTCTATTCCATTCTTACTAATTTTGGATAGTAAATCATCAGAAAATAATTCTATACGTATTCACCGTATTAGCGAGAAATTTAGCTGCAATTGTCAACATCTTAACATATAAGTTTTCATACATGACTATGCAAGTAATTTAGCTGGAAATTTGTTTCAAAAACTTTGCTACCGCTGGTCCGTTGCTGCATGCCAAGTAAAACGCCCATTATTTTAAACAAGAAACCTTTTCAGTTCAAATCTGGCCAGATCGCTATTTTTTTTCATGGAAATATTCTAATGATGAGGCACAGGTATATTCGATACCAAGGCATATTTCATGTAAAGGTATTAATGATGCAAAGATATATTTAGCACAAAGGTACTTTCAATATAAAGGTTTAAATGATGAAATATTAATTTGAGACAGAAGTATAAATGATACAAAGGTATGTTTGGTGCAAAAGTATTTTTGAAATGAAGGTTTATATGATTTACAAGATATTTTATGCCAATTTTCAATATGAAACAAAGGTTGATACAAAATTATGGATGATACGAAGGTATATCTAATACGAAGGTATATCTGATACAAAGGTACATTTGGTGTATAAGTATAAATGATAGAAAGATTTATTTGATACAGAGCCATCCATATTTGATACAATATTATGTATGAAACAAAGAAATATTTGATACAATCTGCTCCTTCATCTCATAAATGTACAGGTATGGAATTTGGCACCTAATCTCATCAGAACACACATCCCGTTTCCGGGACTCGAAAACGTCCCTGACGAACGGTCTTGTCTTTGTTACGTGCTTCATCAGAGATGCGACGGAGCTCAGCGCTCTGATGTCGCATTTTTAAAGACAACATCTGAAGCTCGGCTCGTCAAATGGAATGAAAGCACAATCGTTGCTCTGATGGAGGTAATCTCCCGGCACGATAACGACCGAGCGAAAACGCAAAAATGAACTAACGCCGAATAGGACCGCGCTGCAAGAACTTGCTAGTTGATGGATGAAATTTTTCTTCACGTCTGAGTCTCTCTTTCCTCGCGGAAACTAAATGTGTCTTATTCCTTTTCATTAGGGCGTTCATGTTATAAATTCATAACTGTAGTTGTATCAAGAAATTTCTATTTACACTGTATTTTGTTGTATTGACCTCGCAAACATCAACAGGGAACTGAATATAAGCGGATGGTTGAATTAATCGACGAGGTTTAATCCGGCTGTAAAAATTTAGTTATTTCAGCCAAGCCACTCGCGAAATGATACGGTTCTAATGAATTATTTATTCCAGCCAAGCCACTCTTGAAATGATACGGTTCTTATGAATTATTTATTCCAGCCAAGCCGCCTGTGAAATGGTCCGGCTCTTGTGAGTACGGCTCTTAAGAATACAATATTAGAAAAGCTGTCTCCGTTTTGAGTCTTTCACTGGCTCCAGCAAACACAGGCGCATGAGCTTGTACGTTGAGCGAGCATGTCTGGTAAATAATATGTATTATAGAAATAGGATGACGGTACCACATTTACTTGAAGTTAAAATTCAAGTTTCATCGGCTGGGTATTCCTTTAAACGTAACAATTAGGCTTCAATTTTAGTAAATGATCCATGGTCGTTTCAACTAATACGGTTGGCGTAATGAAGGAATCTCGTATTCAACGATCAGTTTGAAACGTATATCTGTTAGCAATATTTTTACTTTCAATCGTTCATTACAGAAAGGAGTTAAAAATTTAATTACCTATCAAATTACATGAAACTAGTAGGACCCGTGGAAATTCCACGGACAATCCCACAGTTAAGGTAGGTGGACCCAATCATCATTGGCTTACCAATTCCAACCTAACCTATTCCAACCAAACCCATCCAAACATATTCTAACATATCCTTTCCAAACCGTTCCTGATAATATGTCAAACATAAAAAAACATGAACATATGATAAAAATTCTGTCAACATCACCTAACCTATCTTAACCTATCCTAACCTAACATATCTTACCCTAACTCAAACCAATGCCATCATTCAGCAAGGTGGACCCGTAATAAAATTCGGTCAACATTCAACATTTCCATACAAATTCTAATATGACACACTCTAACCTAACCTACTCTTATCTAACATATTCCAACCAATCCTACCCAAACCTACAGTAACCAAACCAATTCTGATAATGTGAAACAAGAAAAATTTGGACCCGTGAAAAAATTCCGTCAACATGATCTAACCCATGCTACCCAAACCTATCCAAACCTAACATATCCTAACCGAACACATCCCCATAATTCATCAAAAATAAAAAACCGTGTCCCGTGAAAAAATTCAGTCAACATTACCTAACCTATCGTAACCTAACATATCTTCAACCTATCCTAACTTAACATATCTTTAACCTATCCTAACCGAACTTTAACCAATGTCATTGCTAAGCTAGGTGGACTCGTGAGAAAATTCGCTCAAAAATTTTAACCTAACCTATCCTAACATGTATACACTAACCTATCCTATGCTAACGGAAGCTTTTCTGATAATTTGTCAAACATAAAAAACCGTTGACCTGTGAATAAACGTCTTCAACATTACGCAACCTATGCTAACTATCCTAACCTTACCTATCCTGACCTAACCTATCCTATCCTAACCTAACCTAATTTAACCTATCCTAATCCTACCATTCCTAACTCAAGTTAACCAATTTCTTTGTTAAGCTAGGTGGACCCGTGAAAAAATTCAGTAGACATTACCCAAGAAATTCTAACATAACATATTCTAACCTAACCCATGCTAACCTAACATATACCAGCCTATCCTATGCATTCTGCTTGTTTCCTTATACTCGTATATTGTATTTTCGTTGACACGATACCGCGAGTCACGTCGCCTTCATAATTATAAGCAGAAACCCGCGTGAATTACATGGTTTCAATAATTAACTCACTTCCAAGCATATAAGGTTAAAGTATGAAGGAAGTGTATTTTATGCATTTTTTGATATGGAAAGATTCCTGAAATAATAACTGTTATTTAAAATCAAATTTTTCTGCCATGCAAAAAAATGAGAGAAAAATAAAAGAGAAATAAAAAATAAAAGAAAAAAAATTGAAGAAATAAAAAAAATGATGAATGGAAAAAAATGAAATAAATAGAAAAAATTGTAATGAATGAAAAAATGAAAAAAAATGAAAAACAGAAATATATGAAAATAAACAAATTGAAAAAAAATTAATCAAGAACAAATTGAAAAATTTACAAACTATGAAAAAATATGAAAAATTGTAAAACAAACAAAATTGAAAAACCCAAAAAATTGACACACTAAAAAGTTGAAAACATTTAAAATTGGAAAAAATTGTTAAAATGGAAAAAAATAACATGATTAAACGATTGAAAAAAATCGAAAAAAGAAAAATTTAAACAAATACACAAAAAATGTTAAAAAAATAAATAAAAAAATTTAAACAAATAAAATATGAACAAATTGAAATGAAAAAAATTGAAAAAAATAAAGAATAAAATAAGTCAACAAATTAGAAAATATTAACAAATTAAAAAAATTGACAAATTAAGAAAAATTAACATATTGCAAACAAAATTCACAAATTAAAAACAATATTAACATATTAAAAAAAATTCACATATTATAAAATTTACCAATTAAAAAAATTGACATCCAAAATACAAAAAAAAATTGACAAATAAAAAATATATGATAAATATTAAAAAAAACATTATCAAAAAATAATAAACATCCGACCATAACCTAACCTATCCTACCTATCCTATTGTGATAAAATGTCAAACGTATCAATGCATGTAACCTACCCCAACCTAATTTAACCTACCTATCCTATCCAGCCCATTGGATGTAGAGCGTTACCCACGAACTTAGTTTTAAGCGTATTAATGTATAGATTGCAGGAGAGAAAATTTAATAATGTGCACGAAATTTGACTTAAAATGCGTATTAAATATGGATGAAATAAATATAAAGAAAGCATTTGAAACTTGGCTCACCAAATAGAATGAAAACTCAATTGTCGCTCTAATCTTAATGGAGTTAATTCAATCCTAACAGAAAATGTAAATTTTCCCAGTAAATTGAAATCACAAACAGCAAATTTGCAATTTCGTAAATAAGTAAATCACTTGCACACAGAACATCAATAAACGAGGTTTAATGTATTTCGTAATGAGATAGTCATTGTCTTCAGTAACTGACGTCTTTCTCGTCGTAAACAAATGAATATCATTCTCAATTTCCATCATAACACTAATTTTACGAATTAACATGTAAAATCAAATAACATCTACGAGCGATTTTCAGTTCAGGCGGTAACCTATTAAAAATGGGAATGGCTAACTAAACTGTAAACACAGTGAATTGTTCCCGTCATACATTTTCTTTCAAAAGTTCCAAATGTTGTTGCCATTCATCAATCGTGTTTCCCAACCCACGGTTATGGGCTGAGCAACAGGTAGCTATTGGAGTTTAAACCTTCAACTAATTTCTAAGGAGGAACTCGCAGTCTACAGTATATTGGCTCACCGGAGATATTTTTGCGTGCTTCTGCATACGTTTTCATCCGCCGCTAAAAAGCGCTATGCAAAGACACTGGACGCGTAATGACTTCATATTGCCTACAAATTCGCTACAAGCGAACATTTCTCTCCGTCCTCAGGAGGGCACAAGGGATGAAAGAGGCTTCGCCCAAGAACCCCCGGCAAATTTGTCCGCAGAATTTTCCAGTAATGCAACTTTTGAACAGGAGCCACGAACAAATGACGACTTCGATTTCCTTTAGGACGAGCGGCTGGTCTCGAACAACGTAGGGTACGAGCTCCCGGTGTTATTTTCTTATTTATTGTCATTTTCGGTGTTATTTTCTTTGGATGGCTGTGCTGCAGAGTAGGCTTTGTTGCGCACTCCCATTGCGAAGGAGAGGCGGAGCCGGGATACAGGCTTGGAAAGACTCACCTATTTTGACGCATNATGTCAAAATCCATCTCTATGCTCATTGTAACAAGCATTTTTTATCCCGTGAAAATCTCGGGTATTTACACCCTTAAAATGGCCGACCGCAATGTCGCGCAACCGTACATCGTTTTCACAGAAAATAAATACTGATGCTACGCAGAATGTCAAAATCCATCACTAGGCTCATTACAACAAACACTTTTTAGCGCATGAAAATCTCGGGTATTTAGAACCTCAAAGGGACCGACCAGCCGCAGAGTTGCGTATACATAGTGACCACCATGGCAAAGAGTGAGGGAGAGCAATTTAGAGGCAGGCCGAGAGCTACTGCGGATCCGGAGCCTCAATGGGCAATTAGCGCTGCAAATAAGCGTTAGTTACGCACAGTGCTTTGCTCGAAAGTGACTTTCTTTCCTCCTTTATTAGCCAAGTCCAGTTTTCTTTTCCAAGTCCGTCCCTGTCTCTCCCACCGCCAGCCTCCTTCCCCCGCCGCACCCCTGCTGTCCGGCGGACAACTGTGGCAGATAACCAGCACCTGCTGTGCTCGTTAGCGGTTCCTAAATTAGGTCGCAAATTAACAGTGTGAGCTGCGCTCGTTTTTTAGGGTGTATGTGATAGCACACTTCACTGTGACATGTAACGTTGACATTATGTACATCAATTATTGGAGTGTGTGCTTATGCACTGCAGAAAAGGACGCGTTGTTTCTCGAAGCGCTTCAGTGGACCTGGAAACATGTACTGGACTTGAAAATATTTATTTGACTAGAGACCTTCAACGAAACCAAAGAGCATTAACTGAACCAAAAAGCATTAACTGGACCAGAAACCGGACCAGAAAGCCTTAACTGAACCAGAAAGCGTTAACTAGACCAAAAAGCATTAACTGGACCAGAAAGCATTAACTGGACCAAAAAGCATTAACTGGACCAGAAAGTATTTACTGGACCAAAAAGCATTAACTGGACCAGAAAGCATTAACAACGCCCGAAAGCATTACCTGGAAGGTCTGGAATGTTGGATCTCATAAGAAGCTCAAGCAGCATTAACCAAGACTGAAATGTTGGTTCACATAAGACGCTCCAGACGGGTCAACTCCAAAGACCTCAGACTGCACTGCGGCTCTCACACTTGCTAGCTCTAGCTTTAAGCCACGTAATAGCCTCCACTTAACAGGCTGGCTCGCATGCTACAGCTATTTTGAACCTCTAATTATCGACTCAAATTAGACTCCGAAGAAGCATTTGCTACAAGCCGGTGGTGCACCTATTGCGTACGATGCAAAACAAGAAATTAGGCCCGAGAGCGGCGCACCTGTTATTGCAGAGCTGTGGCCGCCAATGATATGAACTGCATTGCGGGCAGCGTTTGCACCAGCATTGAACATTTGCTGTCTTTACTGTCCGTCGCATTTAAGCTGCCGTCATCGTCGCGACACCAGCTGAGGTGTTCTCCCGACTTCATCTTTAATTTTTTAACTAAATCCCATTATTTAGACTCTTATAATTTCAACAGATAAGTTTGTTATTTCGAAGTCGTGTGACTCGTTTTGGTCTATGTAACTTTGACCGATGTATTTGAGTATATGTATTCTTGATGTGAAAATTAAAGATGAAACAGCAGTTTTTTATTTCATATTGAAGAATTGATCATCATTCTATACATAAATCCAGTACTCCGCCATGTGGCATGCAGCTCACAATATGTTAGGCATTGTCTGAGTAAATATATTTTAACAAATTATTTTGCTACCTGTTCTATATTGTCACCTCAGTCGTAAGAAAAAACATTACCGGACAGCTTACTCTGTGGGATCATAAAATCGAAGTTGCAAAGATTCCACTATTAAACAAGTTCCCTTCTGATAAGCAAACCGTATTATTTCTACAACACCCCGCGTCACCACCTGAGAATCTCTGTAAAATAAAAGAGCTCCCAGTGGCGGTGTAGAAGAGAAGTTAATAAGATTAAATGCAGTCTCCTGCAACGCAAAAGTGACAATGAAGTCAAACTAGATGACACGAGACCAAGGAGAAGTAAACACGTCCCTAAAAGGCCCAAATTATTTCCGGTGGCGGCAGCAAAACAGGGCTCTAGCGAGCGACAACAGCGGTCGCATAGCATCAGTTTTGAACAACATGGTTTAGTGAAGCGACCGCGAACACTTCAAGAGTACATGTCCAAGTTCATTTATATTCATATTATCTTTAATATCCATTACTATTCATAGACATTTTAAAATGAAAATTAGAGATCTGCACTGGTTTTCAGTATCCGAAAATAACGTAAAAATTGCTATTTCAGTTGATTCAGTGTATTAGCTCACTAATTGTTTCCAAGACGAGTTGATTATTTACAACAAAACACGTTGAGTGCTCAAATGTTGTTTGAATATATTTTATTGCAAAAAATTTCCATGTTCGTTGAACTACGTTGGCCAGCAGCTATATTTTTGAAAGCCGAATTATTTCCACAGAGTGGAAAAATTTATTTTTAAAATGGGAATTTCCGAGCAATGCGTGTTAAAACTTACCAAGGGCTAATAAAATGATCAGAAAAACACTGAACAAAAAAAACATTCTATTTGCTTGTGAAAAATTTCTCGCTGGTAACGCAAAAATGAAAGCAAGAGACTTGGTAGAACTTCAAACAAATAAGTGAAAGTGAATCTTTTTGAAGTAAGGTGAGAAAATATCGAGTGCTACAATTACTGAACAATTTTTTTTACAAATTTTGAATTTTTATTGAAATCAGAACTAAAATACTAGTTTCGTAGCAGAAATTAGATCATTATCATTTTTTTCCTGGAAGTGCAGGAGAAAATTATTTTTTGACAAAACTTATGTTGAAATTGAAATCTGAAAAAAAAAACTATTTGAAAAACCAAAAATTATTGAACGTTACATTTCAAGATTTATGTTTTATCTGGATCTCACAATTTAATATAAGATGGACGACAATCAATATCGAAGCTCATGCCTCTCACTTCTGATATATTTTGACAAAAAGGAATTGATTTTCGACCAACCACCGGAAGCAGAGACCTGAAATAATAATACTGCAGCCAGTCATCCAACTCCTCTATAGGGTTGGTGGACATCTGAGTATGGCGACCTGTGGGCCCGAATAAGTTCAGGGACTTCTATGGCATCCAACCACCAAAGCTATTTTAAGGTGTACAATTATGTTTAACCTAATTCACTTAACCTATAGCTGTGCACTAGACTGATCAATGAATTAGTTCACTCGAGATTCAATGCCTAATTTTAGAAAGTAGTTTACGGGGCTAGATGTTAACAGTATACCTTAGAAGCAGCTTGAGAATTAAACATCGCGATGTTCAATTTAATCTGGGAGGAATTCAACTCCAATTCAGTCCATTAGTAAAAGTGTCTAATCAGAGAACACAGGACAGCGAAGTTAACACTGCGCAGCATTCAAAAAATTAATCTGATTACCATTATATCCTGTGAGGTAGCAATGGCCAGATTTAATTTGAAAACATGTTCGTGTAAGTCAGGCAAACTTGAGAACTTTCGTAATTATTGTGTGTACATCATTGCTCAAATCACACTCAATGAGGACGGTAATTTTATTCTAGCAGAATCTATCTCACATTACAGAAGAGATAATTTTGCCTCGAAATTTATTAGTAAAGCTTCTGGAAACTTTCGGTGAAGGATAGATGAGAAAAAATTTCCTGCGGTCAAGCCAAAAAACCAGAAAACGAATTTTTGGAGGACATGAAAAGGAACTTTAGCACCCATTTATCTTAGAGAGGCATTAATCACAAATCTTTGATTTTCTGCTTTTATAACTCCCTAGTAAAATAAAATAAAATGTATGTTACACAACACTGAGTCACATATGCCGAATGTGGATTTAAAAAAAGCAGAACCCAAGAACATTCAAATGAATTGATCATTTTTATATCGAAAACTTCTAAAAGAAAGCCATATCGATAGACAGAAAGAGTGACACTCTAGATCGAAGCTGTAGTGTACAGCTGGGCAAAAGTGGGCCGCATCATGAATAACTTGAAGCATTGGCGCGAAACAAATTGTTTCGTGTGCAGCGACAATGTCTACTGTTCTCGTAAAGAGAATCTAAAATTTAATGGCGTTCTCTTTAATATATCTTCTTAATGATCTCTCGCGCACTGAGCTCCAACATGACAAATGTTTCTCACGGAAAGCTATAAAATAGATTAATGATAACAAAGGAGTGTTAAATGTTGCAGAGCAGAAGCAAATTTGCGCGAATTACTGGCGTGTAAGCAAGGGTGAAGTGGAATTTGTCCGCTTGTACAGATATATCAAGTCGAGCCCAGTGAATGCCATCTACTGGTCGTATACCTTGCCTGAAGATCGTATGTCCAACGCGACACTAAAATATGCCAACGCTCTCAGGAAATAAACAGCAAACAATGTTAAAAATTTGGGTGTGCTAAAATGGATGTATCTTTTCTGCCCATTCCACCTGAATTTTTAAGGAGAAAAATTTATCTGAAGAATTGCGTAAATCACTTCTGTGTGACCCTGAGACAATGTTAAGCTCTTGTGCGGAATGATTTCTCAACAAATTCGTAATATCAAACAGTCATTTTTCTGTTTGGGAGTCTTGGAAGTTCTATCCGATTTTAACCAGCATGAATTTAATGCAACATATCTTGTAGGAGTGTTTGTTCGATACAAGAGCTGGTAACCTAGATGAAAAGTGCAAATTTATTATTGACCAAGCCTTTTAACAGTTTAAAATTCAGGGCCAAATGTTCTCTGTAACATAGAACTTTACAAGGCTGTTCGCAAAGGGTAAAGGAAAAAATGCGGTCGATGGAACAAGTTTGGAGATGTTGAATAAACTTCTATATTTGCAATTTTACCTTTGAAGTTGCCTGTAGCACTTTGGCAGATCTTCAAAGCTGGAAAGAAACTTGGCCCACTGACCACAGAGTGAGCTGCATCAGGGCGCCACTGACCACAGAGTGAGCTGCATCAGGGCGCCACTGACCACAGAGTGAGCTGCATCAGGGCGACGCGCAAAAAATTGGCCCACTGACCACAGAGTGAGCTGCATCAGGGCGACGCGCAAAAACTTGGCCCACTGACCACAGAGTGAGCTGCATCAGGGCGACGCGCAAAAAAGTTCAAGAATTAAATCTCCCAACTCACACCGTGTACCTGCCCTTTAGAATCACGAATATTTTGATCGTGTCAAAATAACTCACATTGCAGACTGCATTTCTTTGCTGATTTAAAAAATGAATAGAAAAAGGCCAGTTTCTGAATCAAGTTTTCAAATTTTTTAATACAACTTATTTCTTGAAGTTTACTTATTCAGGGTGTCAAGTGTTCTTGTCATTTAATGATGACTGATAACCTTCTGAAAATGTGTACTCGTAATTCACTGAGAAACTCAGTGATTTCCATAATGACTTACCATGTACTTGATTGCATTCTTAGGTCATCTATACATCCTCAGCTGTCTTTATCCTATGCAGGATGTCACCACCGTACCCGGTTGCCATGTAATATTCTTTCTTACACACAGTTTAGTCCCAGGGATTCCTGGGAATGTAGATAGATTTCTAAAAGATACAATTGCAGTTGCAGTAATTGCACCAAGATTAAGAGGCACTTTTCATTACTTAAGTCATTGGCTGGGTGGATCCAGTATCAAGAATACCACGCGGCTTATAAATATTTCATCTCCAATGCACCCACAACTGAATGCTTATTTGCGCCTCTTGACTTTCTTCCAACCTATTTTTCATTTTTACCGATGTTATGACAACTAAATTTCAACTTACTGGAATTTATTTTCTTTCGAAAATCATTTCCGTAATAAAAATGCAGCCTTTAAACCTGTAAAAGCGTCCTAGTCACATTCTGTTGCAGTTTTTTAGGTATACAAAGTTCCAAGATTACTGAAACAGTTGAACGGCGCTCTCAGTTTGGGGGCATTTTGTGCGTCTCAGTCTTGTCAGGCAATCTCAATTTCAACTTCATGAACCACTGTTTTTGCACAATTTTAGAGAGTGTATGTGGTAACATGTGGAGAAATTTTTCACAGAGCAAAACCTGCTGTATTAGAGCTTAGAAAAACACTCACCTCATGCTAATTTGGTAGTCTTCACCTACAATAAAGTATCAAATGTACTAGCATCTCTACATAGTCCGCAGCAATATTAAAAAGAGGGAAAGCATTAACATTTTCTTTCATTCATTTTTGAAGTTATTATCAGTTCAGAAGAAAACAACTACTCGAAGTAGCAGAAAAATCAAACACGATGAAACTACTTTTCACTTGAAATGAACACTTCTGGTCTTCAATTGGAACACTCCGACTCTGAAAAGGTTTCCTCTCTGCTTCACATATATTTCCAAGAGGAGGAAGTTCTCCGTGAATCCAAGTCTAGTTTTTTGTCTGGCAGGAAACCTCAATCCGAGCAAATTTTGCCTAATTTCCTCCTCTTCGCTTCGCCTTCATTTTGGCTCCAGAATCGGATGGACTCCTTAAATGAATTAACCAAATTACCTATAAACCATTATACAAGTATAATAGTTAATATAATAGAAATAAATTTTTTACAAATATACAAATATAATTATACAAATGTCATAATTTCTCTAATCTTTTCTAATTTCTTAACCTTACGGAAATTTTCCAGTTCATCACGCGTTAAAAGATGAAGAAAATTGCTCATTATATTTACTAAAACATTTGCTTCACAATTTGATATCACTGTCTATTTATAAAAAGCAACGTTTCGATGTACGAACATCATCTTCAGGCTGAAGTTCCTCTAATCATGTGACGCCTTGAATGAGAGTTTTTCTAACTAGTTATAATTTTTTCCAATGTCAAATCTAAATTAAGCAAAACGAGACTCCTTTAACCAAAAATAATAAATCCAAAAGTTGAAACAATTCAAACTATCTTCTGCACAAAATTCACGTATTCAATGCAGTTTCAAATGTAACTCCGGAATCTTCAAGTTCAATGATTTTTCCGTTCGTGAAGAACCAGGAGAGCCATTTCTGTAGATGATTTACTTGCTATGGAGCAGTCTATCGCACAGTTTTTGAATGAATTTCTAGCAAGCTTCAGAATCTTCGAAAAATGCGACTTCAGCTTGCCGGCTTTTGTTGTTTTCGCATGAGAAACGAACATTTGGAAAACAGTTTTATTTCGGATTTTTTGTCGGTCCTTTGAACACAGCGAGCACTTGCGTTAGTACTGAACATCAGCGTCTTCTGCAGACCTTATACTTAGGAATGGTACTTTCAATACACTGACTTTAAAAAAATATTAAGCTTGGAATATTTTTAACGCAAAAAGTCGGCGCAAGCATGTTTGCTGTCAAGACTTGACGCTGAAGGCTCAGAAGTCTATGAAAAGAACTATGAGCATACATACTGGATATCTACTTGATTTGTAATCTTAAATTTTGTTTATCGTCAATTAATATTCAATGCTTAAAACTTAGTGGTAAAGTTACCTCTACAAAGTCTTCTTTCCAATTACTGGTGAAAATCTTTTTAATTATTCTTGTAGCCCTTCTGAAAGAAGCATCCGTGTAAAACCTATTAAAATTCCGCTGGTCTCACATTGACAGCGCAATCTAGAAGAATAACGTAGCACCTTACATGTCTCAACTGGAGCGACTCATCAGTGCTCTCATTATTACAGAGCAATAAGGACTTAGAGATTACGTTTTAAATCTGCAGCCGCGAGAATGCTCCACAGCGATAAGATCTTCAACTTTTTGTTAAAAGCTCCTCTCTTTCGATCTCGTATCTCCGGGTTGCATCGCCCGGCTTTTGTGTCGAGGCTCGCTCGATGAGAGGGAAGATATAACCACAATGGAGGCCCAGACGGGAACCATAGCAAGGGGACTGAGCGTTAGGCTTTATTGCGTAAGTTAGACGACAGACAGAAAAGTTGGACAACCCGTCAGCAATGTGATGAAGGCAGCCGACTCTCGGATAGTATAAACAAAGCTCCACCAGTGAAGTCTGACACTAAGAGTCGGCCAGAGTTGCAATTTGGTGAACTGGGAAGCAGAATCTGCCGTCCTCTAACATCCGCTCTTCCTGAAGGTCTCCGTAAACATTAGCTTTCTCCGGGGCTCGTTTGCATGCCACAGAAATCAGCCTGGCCTGACAGATTTGTCGAACAATAAATGTTTCGTGACAGCTAGCTGGCACATCGCACGTCGCTTTTATTCGACGCTCGCAATACAAGAACTTCCTCAAATTCGAGACGCTTCTTTTGGCGACTTTGTTCTTGCAGTAGTGACAGATTAGGCAGCTCAGTGTATCATTGCATTTGGTTCCGCAAGAAGTTTATAAATTAGTGAACAGTTCGTGAAGCGACAAGAATTCACCCATAAATCTGGTCGATTCCCATTCGTGCATGAGGAATGACCTGCTAAAGAAAATGTTTTTAAATTCTTGCCTGCAGACAACTACTCTAAGCTAAAATCACTTTCATTGCTGAGCAGCAAATGGTACTCGTATCGTTGCGTAGATTTAAAGCCTGTATTGTCATCACACAAGAAAAAAAATTCTTATATTGGCAGCAATTTTCATTCACAAATTAATTGCAACTAAGGGGGATTTCAATACCATCTTTTTTCGCCTACCTCACACCATTTGGGTCGAAAATTTTCCAAGTTTGAAACAGTCTCGCATCGTCGTACTCTTTCACCTTTACCTAATGCTCGTCACTGTTTTTACCTAGTACTTATATAATCCTCGAGGTCACTGTAACCGAGAGCGCTCACATTGCATGCGTAATGGATGGATGTTCGACTCCCTGGAGTGAGAGCACAGTGTTTCTTCCCCTTGGGAAACGAAATCTCTTGCGATAATTTCCCCACTTGATTGAGGTAGATGAAATGCATTCTGGTCCTACCCGAGAGTATGAATTTAAGCGTTGGTTTTAATCATGAGGCATATGTATGTATAACAAAGTATATTATGACATGTACCAACTAGATTAACAAAATGTTCTTCTAAAGCATCCTCTCAGGGTAAGAATTTCCCATTTATAAAACAGCTCACCAACGCTCCGAATAATTCCTTTAGCTCCAGTCGATAGAGAAACGAAGCTACGAATTTCGAGATAATTTAGCACTACATACAGAATCAGAAACAGGATTGATTGCAAGACTTCGGAAACAATTTACATTTCTTGCCCGGCAAAAGTCAATTCCCATCCACCATTGCAGGTGACATTCTCTTCTTACAGTTAATGCAGGATTTTTATCTTTTGTAATACGCTTTTCCTTTCATGTTGATGCAGTGCTGCTGTATTTGAACTTCTATTTATATTATTGACAAGCGGCGCTGCTCTATATCACCTTCTATTTATATTATTGACAAGCGGCGCTGCTCTATATCAACTTCTATTTATACTATTGATAACCGTTGCTCCATGCACACAGTTAATGCAGGAATTTTCTCTTTTTATAGCCGCCTTTCCTTTCATGTTGATGGTGAGCTGCTCTGTATCAAGTAATATTTTTATCATTGATAACTGTATTTGAGCATTCATCCAACTTACACAGTTGATGGGACTCATGTTCAAAACGTTTATTTTTACCTCCTCTCAGTTGCAGCCGGAAATCGCATACAAAATTTTTTTACAAATTGCGTCTTATTTAAAAATCATTTAAAAATCTATGAAGACTAGATAAACTAAGGCATGAAGTCAAAATTCAAACACTATAGTTAATGTATGCTAAGAACACCCCATAAATCAATTCCTGTTACCAGAATTCCGTTTAAAATCTTAATATGCATATTTAGAATAGGATATTAAATAATAATTAAATCATTAATATTGATTTTCGATTATTTTCATCCGCATAATTAGTTTCGTGAGAGAACTTTTGAACAAGGAAATTACACTTTTGTGCGATGTAAAACGTATTTCTGAGCGGGTTTGAAGCAAAATTAATTTGGACAATGAGCCATAATAAACGATGTCGGATTGGAGTGCTAGATTGCCTAGATGACTGTTCTGTTAGCGTTGATTAAGTGTTCAGATAATCCTTCAATCCTCTTATTAATAGAAAATCAGATTAATTCGGTCATGTGCCCGACTAAAAAGGTAATTGTTGTTTTAAACTTGATGATATGAACATGAATCCGTCGAGCTCCCTTCCGATCACAGATGTGACTCGAAATTACTCTCACAGATTTAAGCGCCTTACGAATGGGGGTCTCCTATTATCTCCAATGAATATCAAATTAATTTCAGTCTCTCGTATCATATTTACGTTTCGACATAACTTGACACTGATACTACCACAAAAGGAAAACAAGATTCACATTGTGTATATACTGTTGTGAACACAGAATTCACTCGATTAATTGTTGGATTCCTGCTGAGAAATAATGGATGGTCATCACTTTCGCAAAGCTTGATTTGGAGGGAATATTGAAGGACTTAGCCCGTCTAAATAAGAATTTCACGGCGTCTAATGCACCAATACATTTCTCAGAAATATTATTAAGCAAAACGTAACTAAAATAAAGCGTGCCTATATTGCCTCGATAGCAGGAAGATTGAGGCACTGCATTGGATGTAGTTTTTCAGTTTTAATCAATTTACTTTCCAACATTTGTTCAAAAAAGCTTCCAGTGGTATAATTAAAAACTCAGCTGTGTTTCTGATATCAATAAACGAGTTTCAGTCAACATAGAAAGTGAGGCAACAAGAAGAGCATCAATTTCAGAAATCTTACAGTGTCCAGCTGGACAGAGCTACCAAATGAAAAGTAGGCCAAAAAGCAGGTTTACTCAAAATACCAAATAACCATCGAACCTAAAACTCAAGCGCTTCACTCATAGCAATTACAAATTTTCCTCTTTCCTTTTTCCAATAACAAAATTATTTCGTACATGTGCAAAAATTTCAAGTCTCTTCTACTTCGACGCTTGCGCCCATTTAATCCCAAAGAGTTCTGCCGCTGCTGCTGCGTCCTTTGATTACCCGGCTTTGTTTGTCCAGCTTTGTTTGAATGGTCAAAGTCAATTTTCAGGCGTTGGAGAATGTAACTGCAAGAATTAAAGTTGAAAAGACCCAATTGTTTCAACGCAGGAGCATTTTACTTTTATTATCACGAAAAGATCGAGTAATCGAATGGAAAGTGATACCCAAGATTCAATTCAAGATTATGACACAACCTGATTCAGAGCTTTGAAAAAGAGTCATTTCATTGGCAAATTTTCTCAATTTTAAAATGACACAAAAAGTGGGGTTTTTCTAAAATGCCACAAACATGTGCGATTTTTCTAAAATCATACACACACGTAGAATTTTTTAAAAGCGACTTAAACATGTGCAATTTTTACAAAATGATGTACACATTTGGGATTTTTTCTAAAATGACACAAACATTTGGATTGTTCTAAAGCGATATAAACATGTGGGATTTTTTAAAACCTGTTTACGGGTCTAAAAAATAATCCCCAAAACAGGAAAATGATTAGTTTACAAAGATGGTCCCTCACTAAAGTGGGAAACACGCTGTAAATATCTCATGAACATATTCATTTCGTGTTTCCCTCTGTATCAATATGTTGATTAACTGTTTCGTTCCTACAGGCAAAATATTCTGAAAAGTATATATACAAATTTTTCGAATAATCATCGACGTCGGCTTGAAAACTTCAACTCAATTTTTCTTTCTTTCTTGATCTGGTGAAGCCTTCGTATGTTTTCACTGTCAAAAAGAAGCTGTAGCAAACTAATTAATTTCAGCAAAAATAGGAGAGCAAAAATCACTAATGAAAATTTCATTCTACTGAGAACGTTTGGGCTAATACGTATTTATATTGAAATTGAAGAAAATTCCCTAAAGTGTTGCAAACTAATCAAGTAGGAGATGTGCATTTTTAATTAAATTACTTCTATGCATCGCTCATTATGGCTAGCATTATGAACATATCTTTTAATCCCAGTATCTTCCTTTACTTCTGATTATTTCAAGAATAACTATCTTATTAAGCGATGACAAGTTTATGTTCAAAATCCAGAAATCAAACTCTAAGTTAACAATTTATTGCTAGTTATTAAAATACTATAAAATATGAGTACACTCATACTCGTATCTGAGGAAAAAGCCAAACCTCTGGAACAAAAAATTTGATTTTTAAACCCAAAAATCAAATCCCCCAAGCCACTGTAGCTCATATCTAATTCCTTCGTTCAAAAACTCATGAGGTATATCAAGTGGATGTTTTCCTTGCGAATAAATCAAACCCTTTTCACTTACAATTATTAAAACATAGCAATTGAGTGTCCAATTTCAGAGCGACAAAAAATTACTGATGGAGTATCTGAAATATATGTTCTTGAACCGTGCCAATTTTTAATTTTTTCCGGGCGATATCGGGGAATTTACCTCTTTTTGATATGATTTTTGACATGGATGGATACGACTGTCAAATTGAATTTTTCCTTCAAATGAAATTCAACAGAGCTGACTCGTAAACTTAACAAATTTTAAGTTGGCACTAAATTGTTTAATGTTTACAGCTTCGTTCAGAATTTGTCCCTTTCATAAAAGGTCGCCACAGAAGCCTCGTCCAAATATTGTGTCCTGTTAGGTCTCGAATATTTCTGCCCAGGACGTATTCACTGCAAATACTTATTTTCAGACCTTTATTACTCCCAATGCAGCAATGACTGATACCGACCGAGCCATCTTAATACATTTGATACTATATATACTAAAATATACTTCGATGTTATGAGCCTTCTTCATTCAGATAACTTGTTTTCAGCGTTAAAGCCGCATTCGAAAATACAAAACAACTGTTTTTTATTACCTTTCATATATGACTAAAAATCCAGACTATTCATAGATCAGTACAGAGAATCCCTTTTGTTCCGATTCGCCCTTCCGATAAATGAGGCCCAAAAGAACCCTTCGCTCTCGCCAAATTACCATTGGACGGCAGACAAAATGCTAGAAACTTTTCATACTCATCAATATGTTTTTAACATGAGTTGGCTGAGTTCATTTCTACTTGTATTTATCCCTCAGAAACTGATGCCTCCAGCGAAAAACGAACACGATGGCTGATACAAAAGTTTTTCTGTTGGGCTGATTTTTCTGTTGATTTACTTTGCTGCTAGTAAGTGGAAATTTTTGAAACTAAATGCAACGACACAGCTCTTAGCCTCTATAATGTTATGCAGTTTTGTGTAAGATCTTAAGGATAGTTAAGTTGCGAGTGTCTACAAACTCTAGATATTAATGTGAACTTTGCATTGCTATATTCAGATTGCTATTTTCGGTATATTCGGATCATGCAGATGTGCTCTTATATGCCTATTTTTTTGTACACGAAAATTTGAAATGGCATCGCTTGATGTTCCTTGAAGCTTTCTTGAGCTTCAAATTAGCAACGACGAAAGAAATTTCTACACTTTCCGTCTATCTTA
>JACJUY010000293.1:93258-103316 GCA_014220935.1 Platorchestia sp. MABIK
TTTTTACATAATGTTCCATTGAAAAATTCGAATTTTTCGCCAAAAGCTATGAAAGTCATACGTTTAAAAACAAATCATTAACGTAGCAAAGGCCTACTCTATCTATGATGCTCTACCACTCTGTATTGAGCTCTCAAGTCATTAGTATCTGGCAAATAACAATCGTGGAATAATTTGTTTTTCGAGTGATAGGATTTCGCCCTCATTTACGATAGAGCGCTGCTTTTTTCGAAAGTCAGCAATATTTCTAAAGAAGTTGTTTATTTGTACGTTCTCAAAACATCCCTCATTCAGTGAGGAAACAATATACTTTCTGTACCTTGGAAAAACACAACAGAAACTAATCAATAGCCCATTGCCCTTGGAATAAAAGAGCAAAACTTCGAGGAATTGACAACCATGAATGATGTTGTATAAATAAAAATTTGTGTAAAAAATAAAGTTGTGCCAAAGTCAGTGCCCGAAACTCTCAACGCGCTCAGTTTTGCGCTTTCTTTGACAGCTTTTGCGTTTTATATTTGGCTCGAACTTTCTGTTTTCTGTAAAAATTGGTTTCTTTCAACGCTTTCACACAGTGATGAAGATTATGATGAAATTACTAGTCAATATTAATAATTTGAAGCAAACGTTCATCTACAAATGTACTTGTGGCAACGAAGAAGAGATATAACGAAAAAAATATGGATTGACTTGCTGTTACAAAATTTTTACTTCTTTAAAATGAAAAGAGATGCTCGGTTGCAATTTAATATTCATACGTCTGTATACAGGTCAGTGAAATTCAGACTGTCATGTTTAGCGCACGTGAATAAATATTGCAAAATAAACGCCTAATTTAAAGAACTTATCAAAATTTCAGGTATTAAATCTACTTTTTCTGAACTGTCTGTATCGAAAAAATTCCAAGATTGTTCATATATAAGTGCCTAAATCCATCAAACAAATTGAAATAGCGAGGACTGTCACTCTAAGAAAAGCAAAAGAGAGAAGCGGTGATGACAGTATTTCGTTTCCGACGATCGATTATTGTAAGAAACATATGAGAATAAAAATTACGTTCATTTCTGTGGTCTAGTTCGATTAGTGTTGACAGAGCAACACAAATAAGAATCTTTTGTGAATCCTATCTTCAGGTGACAATAGATAATTTTATCTTGAGGGTCATTGTAAAACTCTTACAGAGTGTTTAACTTCTAGCATAATTGTGACGAATTAATCCATATCAAGAACTAACAATACTCCTCATAATAATCAAAACTGCTCATACAAAATTAACATGATTGCTACATTGCTACATAATAATCAATACTATTAATACCAAACTATCAAAACTCTTACATTAGAAAACAACTTGAACCATTCAAAGCTCTTGCTGCGAAGCAATTTTACTTAGTATGGTTTCGTACACAGAAAAGTGTTTTACTTATTTTATTTCGGAATAAAATAAGTAAAAAAAATCTCCCCCCAAAAATTAAATATTAGCAGTTTTACTTTGTCACATCTATTTTGCACAGAAAATGTATTACAGGCACAAACAAATTCCAAAATTAACTTGGTAACACTATATAAAGATATTTTTTTGCAGGTAAGTGAAAGATTGTCATTCGAAGGATTTACTTTAGACAGCTAAGTTATCGTAATTTTCCGATCGTAAATTTGTGTCATTTCTTCAGAGTAATTTAGCCAAGCTCTCAATCACAAAAACTCTTAAGCTCGACGTGCTAAAGATTTATCTTCCTTGAAACATTCCCAGAGCTCTCACCACGGTGCACACAGCGACACAGAGCGCTGGAGAAGACCGCAGTAGCTCTCGTTACTACAGAATACATACAAGACTTGCTCCAGAAAGACTTGCCCCGTAGTTCTCGTTACTGCAGAATATACACAAGACTTGCCCCAGAAAGGCCCCATTACGTAGAGGACAACAAAGACCTCTCGAAGCTGTGTGATCAGTGAGCTGTCGAACGCTTTCCTCTGTGTGTGTGTGTTCGACAACCACTAAAGACAAACAAGAGAAACAAGTACCCGCGAGATGGCTTCTATTTCTCTCCTATCTCGGCCAACTTTGTTCTTTAATTTTGCCTTTCCTGGCATCACGAAATTGTTAATTTTTCTCAAAAAACTACTGTACGTTCGCAAATAGTTTTGAATGGTTTAACATGAGCGTGCCATGCCAGCATTGATGTGAACGGCGATGATCTGTGCTTCCTATGTAAAAATAAAACTTAGTTTGGGATTACAGGCGTTCTCTAGCGTGTTGATACCCTCTGTTTTCAGGGAATTATTTACTGCGAGTGAACGGGAATGACGAGATTCAATATTTTCAAGATGAAAATCAATATATCTATCCTAATAGTACAAACGACAAACATATTTTTTTAATCGTGCACTGGTAAAACTTTCATCACAGATACGGTCATAGATACGGTCCATATGAGCGTGTGCTTATTTATTTCTAATCCTGAGGGATTCTTCCTTCATTTCTTCTTCCAGTACGTACATTGCCATTTCCGTGCGTGAAGTTACATTTTTAAGGCGAGAAAGATTTCTAACAGACTGCCATCCATGAGATCTTCAATTATCACAGCAGGCAGTGAGGAATTTTGTCTCTAATAACATGAGGGATGACAAACTCAAATATTGCGACCGGCGAGCTCTCGCTCAACATATTTCCAAGGATACTTTTTTAAAAGCCGGTGATTGAGCTTCGCAATTCGCTTTGATGGTGTCTTTGATAAGCGCAGCCGCCTCCATCATTCAGAATCTTGCGTTCTCTGCCATTTTGGAAGTGATTCGGGATCCTAACCTAATTGTAAAAATATCTTAGTTGAGTGTTTGCTGTTGAATTTTTCTTCTATGGCCCTTTTTTCTATTCAATCTAGGTGTCGGAAATAGGTACCGGTTCGATAGGGGTACCCGTCATTGCGTCGTGGAGTTTGTTATAAGCCACGATTAAAAAACAATTAGTTATAAACCACCAGCAAAAAAAACAAATTATTTATAAGTTACTGGAAAAAACAATTTGTTATAAGACACTAGCAAAACTTCACTCTCTGTTCATCAGCACTGAGAGTCTCACAGAGCTACATTTACAAACAATAGCAAATACTACGAAAACTACTTTCATCAGTCAAATTTTTTTCATTTGTTCATTGCATAAAACGGTAATGCCGTGAACGAATTGAACTATCAATAAAAAATTAAAAGTGCCTGTTTTACACAACAAATTTTTTGATGTCTGTGATTTTGAATGCATATTTAAAAATTAATTGGCAATTTCGGAGGTATTTTGAAGAGGTATGGTGTAAAATTCATAATGCTGTTCTTTCATCAATAGTAACCTTCTTTGAGAGTTACGAAACTCGAACTATAATTTTCTTTCATAAATTTTGTACATCTAGATAATTGTAACATTAAGGGATTCTTTTTCTTTTGAACCACAAGCACTAGCATTCAAGGACTAGAACTTACAAACAAATCTTAGTAATAAATTAATCCTTTTATTTGTCACGATCAAGTTGACCATGTTTGAGTGAAGCTTCAATAACTTCAAATTGAGGTTACGTACTAAGTTTAAAGAAAATGCAATAATGGAAAAGAATACATAAAGCCGGTCCGAAATTAAGAAAAACACGAAGAATACAAATGTGATTTAAAAATTAGTTGTCTGCTGCACGTCAAACTCACAAAGGCTTTTATTTGCTATGATAACTCTGACTCTTAAGTCTGCAAACCTTGGAAATGTGAAGAAGTACATTCCCAGGAACATCCAGCCTTTGAGAAGATTTATTGAGCTTTCTAAGTCATAAGCAATAAGACACGGGTCGAACGCGCGCGTTATTGTGCGTAGGGACGCGTTACTGGAAGATGACACCCAGCATCTCAAGGAAATCCTTCGTCATCCTGAAAGACTAATGGATGTGAAACTCCGCGGCCATGAGACGCATGTGAGACAAATGACGATACTCCGTTGAGGACTTGTTTACGGCAGGGCTAGCGCGAGCTGATGGTTGTTATAGTTATTTAAAAACAGTTTGACACATTTTCTGTCACGTGACCCACCGGGGGCCACTTAGGGGATTTTCATAGCGCTGCTAACCCCCCTGCAGTAACTAACTCATTTTTTATTAATACTTGATGAAATTTGAATGAAAGCCCGATCCAGTTTTTGTTTGCTATTTTCAAATTTGATTACCACAATTGGCTTTAAATTTGAATTGAATATTGAACTTCAGTTTAACCCATCGCAGTTAACGGGTTAAAAAAACAATTTACTTATCACAAGAGATACAGCAATAGATAGCATCAGTCGTGGTGAAAGGTCCACCTCCTCCTTTTCCGAAGAAAAGGTGGAACAGCCTCTGTTGTAATTCGTCTTTTGATTTTCCAAGGAGCCTCGGGTCCAAGCTGCTATTTCTGGTTCAAGGAGCAATGAACTGGAATACCAGCTCCATATGTCGCACTAACTCACAAGCGGCTGCAACAGCTGCTGTTGTATATCTGTAGCGCACTAAGACTGTTAGCATCGGGGTAAAGAAAATAACAAATAACTTGCGCAACTGATTTCAATGAAACTGTTTTCCATATGATGTTCTGTTTATATTTCTAATTGATCTGTGATTCCTTACAGTGTATTTCGAGATGAGACAGTGGATGTAAGTTGGAGACACTGAATCGGTTCATCACTGGACATTTAGGCAGTCATTTCATCAGTAGAGCGCTGGAGAATGAATGCATAAACCATACCAGTTGATAATTCTCTGAACTCTTTTTTTCACTATTCAAATGAGCTAAAAAACAACCTGTGTTACGAGTGGAGATTTAAATGATCAGTTGTAACGTAAACTTATGTCCAATGCTCAGTTTTTTCAAGGCTTAGCAAAGAACTTTGAATTATCCATTACATTCATTCAACTTGGGTACTTGTTATACCACTTTCCTAAATAGGCGTTTTCTTTTCATTTCCATGAAGTCCATCACCGTTTTTAATTAATCATGAAAACAAGCTTAATTACAAGGCAATACTGTTTCAACAGTTGCGATGGTGATATGAAGAGCAGAGTCTGCAAAATTTTTGCCGTAAGATTTCAGTTCCGGTGAGCATTCTCCAGTTCGATGTTTTCTCGTACAAACAATTCCGACCGGAAACACATTTTCTCATTTGCGTTCAGTCTTCCGGTGATGGCGGGTCGGATGATCATTTTTTTCAGTTTGGCTCGGGAATTACGGAAGCTTGGTTCATGAATCTGACTGAATAATTGTCAGTCAATGGGCGCTGCTGGAGGCGCAAATTCTTTATTTCGCAGAAGTTTCATATTTTGGAGTTCGAACTGCGGTTTCCTTTGAGTCAGTATAGAAAATTTTTTCCTTGCATTTCCACGGAAATTTATTATCATTTGGCACGTAGGAAATTCTATAGGAAATTATTTCAATGTGAGATAATTGCGAAGTAATGTTGTCAACCATTTTCAATTGTGAAATATCTTTTTGCATCACTAAAAAATATCTTCCCTTTTTCGAAGATTGGCAAGTGGACCCTCGATCATTGAGCCAAGAGAGCTGAGGAAACTTTGAATGACATGTCGGCCATGTTGGATATAGAGCAAGAAGTGATAGCCCAGCTGTAACACAGCACGTAGATATTATGTTGTGTATCTGTAAAATACCAAATCTCTTTGAAGGTATAGGTTCGATTGAGTAATTGGAGAATCTGAAAAATATGGGAGCTACATGGATGCTTTTAGGCCAGGGGTCGGCAAAGTGGTCGATATCGATCCCTGGGGGTCGACATTTTATTACATTTCTCTTTATCTTTGGTCATCAAAAATGTCAATTATGGTTTAATATTTTTTTTCACCTATTTGTATGTGTGTGTGCATGGAGGGGGTCGATGTATATACAAACATCCTATGAACGGGTAAACGTGGAAAAAAGTTTGCCGACCCCTGTTATAACTCACTAAAGTACTAATTTAAATTAATCAATTCAGCGCGTGTGAAAGTAAAGCGAATAGAATTTGGAACGTTAGGCTTCACAGCACCTGCATGAAGCGTGTGCTTTTTGATTAGTTTAAAAAATATCGGTTCTGAACAATCCATGAACCAAATTTTCAAGTTTTAAATCCATGTAAATTGAAAAGATTTTTACCCCTTGGTGAAAATAATAATTCGAAAATAATTCTCGTATTCTGGAATAAAAAAATTGTTGGGGAACTTACGACAAAATTTTACAATTTTTTAAATCACGCAAAAACTGAAAAGTGCTCAAGTTCCTTTTGGTAGAAAAAAGTTTATGCGTAAAAAAAATATGTACATTTTTTAAAGGTAAATTTGATGTATTTACAACAAACGCGTACATTAGTTTCAACACCACACACATTTTTTGGGTTAAAGTTGGGGTAATTTAACCAATCTTTGGCACTGTCTCTCTGTCCAGAAAAAATTTGTCATCAAAGAACCCCACATCCTCGAGGGACATTTCAGTGACTTTATTGCAACATTACACTCTTAGTGTTAACATGATATTATATTTTCATTGTGTATTATGCTTCTTAAATTACTATGAAATTACAATTTACATTGTATTGATCTCTTAATGATATTTATTGCATTTATATCATTATATCGTAATTATTTTCTATTCTATACTAGAAAATCGTTAACTTTACATTTACCTCGCATTTAGAACACTCGTGTACTCCACAGAACACAGGGGAATGAATTGTAATTATTTTGCATTCTATAATATAACAGTGATAGCTGCACAATTATTTACCTCGCACTAAGAAGGGTCGTTCACTTCACAGAATGCAACAGAATGCATCGTAGCATCTTTATTATTTCATATTCTATATCATAAGAACGATAGCTTCACATTTACCTCGCATTAAGAAGACTCGTCCACTTCACAGACGCAAGAGAATGCCATCCCCTTCGAAGGGAGAGCGTCTCTTCAAGCCGGCAAGTTTCGCTGTGCTGTCGTCAACGGAGGTTTACAGTTGAGGTAAAAGCGAGCGGCTCATCTCTTCAACGTTTGACGGTGCTGCTAACAGCTTGGAAAACACTCTCAGAGAACAGTAAAAAAGAATTAACTCTCTTTCAAGTGCAATAAGAAGTGAGAATTGCCTCCGGCGTCCGCTTTACTCGCACGCTTTGCCAGGGTAACTTGCCTGATAAATTTTGATTATTTCAAGATAGAAACTTGAAACGCTAGGCAGGAAAGATCTGAAGCAATCTAGACACAAGCGCACTACAATTTTAGGTTGTGAAATCCTACATTTTCACCCTGGAATATAGCAGTATTCTCAACCGGTTGGATTAAATTTCCGCCGCATATCAACCTAAATTTTAATCCACCCGAGGTTAACTGACGCACTTGCGTGTAATGCGTAGCTGGAAGAGCTATTTTTGCCGGCTAAAACATCTATAATAACACGGAAAGCTCACTGGCATAACAGCGTAGCAAATCAGTTCCATTTTATGCAGCTCGTCCTGTAAAACTCGCCTTTGTTAAAGAAGGCGTGCCGTATCTCCCTGTCCGTCGAGATGAAAGAAAGAAGGGGCGAGATGCACCAGATAATGAGCAAAATGCGGTCAAGTGAACTTGTACTTCACTGGATATTTTTACTAACATGCTCCGAAAGGAAAAAAGGTTTGAGAATAAGAAAGTGTTGCATAAGATTTCATTTTTACCAAGATAAATTAGGAGAAAAATGAAAAAGAGTTATGCTGAAAATTTAAGTTCGTATCTGGTAAATGTACATTATCAAAAACGAATTGAAACGACAGAAAGTGGTAAATTTATTTAGTGTTCGAACATGCATAAACTCACAAGTGACTATTTATTTCGTTTAGCATTTCGATTCGGTATTGCGGCAGAGCGAAATTCTTACGTCCTCATTGGTCAATTTTACAAATTTTGTTCCCTGCTGGTGCATAAATTGCAAAAAAGGAGACCAAATTGACGAGAATTATGAGCAGTTTAATTCACCTTAAATAAACCTCTCACGGTTCATCCTGCTATTTACTCAGACAGCCTGTCAAGAACGTGGAGCGCAGGCTGCGCATTCAAGCGACTCCATTAACATGACTCTATTTCTCACAGCTCCATGCAATCATCATATGAATCTACCTCGAGCTGTAGCTCCACTCGAAAAAGTGTTGATGCTTCATTTTAGCCCGGGTAAGTCAAATTTAGGCATCATTTCCGTGAAGCCCCAACTTAATTAACTCATTAAAGCAGTCCTCAGCCACGCTTCCTTGGACCAAGAGACTCGCAGCATTTTGGAGCAACGCTCGATTGAAGGCAGCACAGAATTACTTCTTGACTTCCAACGCTTTCTTGCCGCAAACGAGCGCTCCTTCCATTCATGAAAAGATTACTCTAAACTGCTCCTTTCCTCCGCCAAAAAAAACAAATTCTTTTGGATGGGGAATTGGCATACGAAATGTTTATCTCATAGGAGAAAAGTCTCAGAGGTTTTTGGACGGAAACCTCGACGGGGATAATGAGCGTTGGATGTTGGCCCTTGAGAAGTGGAAGTTCTTCGAGCAACGAAACGCTTGTACGTTCCAGCGAAGTGAAAAGTTCATTCGAAACTCATGATAAAGTTTGAATGAAAGCGGATGTTACACATGAGCTTACTCGTACGCGACTTCAAACTAATTCTAAATGCCTGTCACTTTTTGAAATAATTGGAAATGTTGCTCCTGTACAGTGCAGATAATTATTACAAAAGAGTTGATTCGTATGCGTCCTCAAACTAATTCTAAATGCCTAACACTTTTTGAATTAAATGGAAATAGTTGCCACTGTACTCCATGAGTGTCTTCCTAAGTCTTAATTAATTTTCAAAGAAATAAATATGTTGCAATTAGGAAAATTTGCTTCGATCTGATTGCAATGGGATGCGCGAAGTTTTAATTTTGTTGTAGAATATCTGAGCTATTAGGTTTAGAACGACTTTACTTTCAGACATATATTGAAAATACAGATAACTTAAATTACATACACCTTGACGAAATTATAATTAAACAAACGATTTCTCAGCATCCTGCAACAATTATTAACACGCGTTTGAATGTACTGAACTAAAATGAACAGCAGTGAAGTAATCACATCGTCCTCATTAGTTTTATTAGTTTACGGTAAGCGCTCATGATTTTTAATTATCTCTACTCTACGGACATTGCTCCACATATTCAACTATCTCGCCAACAAGCTTGTTCACACTTCTTTAACTCTGCCAAGGAAGAATAATTGATTGTTTTTTTCAAATTTGTAGTTCGTTTAGCGTTTGATTTAAATATGTAAATCATTGGATAACTGTGTAAGATGATTGTTTTGTTTCTCCTTATATGAATTTTACAATTTAGAGTTGAGGACAATTTTATAACAATTGAGGACAAATGAGGACAAAAACAAACAATCATACACACGCGTTTGAATGTACTGAACTAAAAAAACAGCAATGAAGTAATCGCATCTTCCTCGTCACTTAGATGGCTGCTACATTTTTCCAACATTTTACCTACTGTTGTACGTTCATTCTGGTCAAATTTCGTGATACACTTCATTTTCTACTGAATGTGCAATTAGTATTTTTTACAATCCTATCTAATGATGCGCAATGTGAGCTATAGATCTTCAAAAACAGAGCTTTTGATGAGAAAGGTAGAAATATTATAGAACGTAATTTTCTGTCAGTTATTTTTGTGTTTTAATGAGGTTAAGCTGCCAAAAGCATGAATCTATTTTGTATTTACGTTACTTTTGACAATTTACACCCTATGTGTTGAAGTTTATTCAGATAAAAACATTTCCATACACGCACATGTTAACCCAAATTGGATCCAAAATTTCCACATTCAGGATCAGATACCAGGTTCGATCCCAGGGCGGTACTCTGTAATTTCAGGAGGATTTGTAATGCTCCTCTGGTGATTATAACCGAAGGTGAAAACTAGAACAGGAGGATAGAGGAGGAGCGCTTCAGCTCATTGAGATCGCATTTCACTCCCCCAGTCCTTTACTTTATTTTAAATCCTGAAAAAATATTT